>CAUYON010138499.1:0-47000 GCA_963573935.1 Arctocebus calabarensis | reverse complement strand
TGCAGGAATCGACTCCTATAACTTTAACAGTAGAAGACAAGATAACAGGAAAGGGGTCTTCCCAAGTTGGGGTCAGGGAAAGTGAATTAGAGGGAAGAGTTTTGATCATGACTAGATCTCAGAAGGGGAAAGTTCCTGTTTTAGTTAGTATGTCCCTCCCCAAAAGGGGAGCAGGACTTTCAGGGACGATTAGGGAGGCATGAGAGAACAGCAAGTCATCTCAATTGCAGCTTAGAGGCTGGGAGAAAAATTTGGTAACTGGCTGTCCAAACACCCCCTGTATAGTTATGGATTTGGGAGTTAAAAGACCAGGATTAGAGAGAAGTACAGAAAAGGTTGCTCCAGGTCCAAAAGAAATTTTCTCTCCTGGCGCTCCAATATAAGGCAAACCTGGGGCTCTTGAGGGGTGATGACACAAGCTGGTGAGCCATGAGAATTTTCCCCGGGCACTCTCAGTCCAGTTTGGGCTCCAATGGGGTCACTGTCCCAGGAGGCTTTTGCCTCTGGGGACAGGCCAATGACTTGTGTTTTTTAATCCAGTCAGCCAATCCATGCCTCTTCAGTGGGGAGTTCAAGCCATTAAGATTTATTGAAATAATTGATAAGTGTGGTAACATTCTATTCACCTTATTTTGTGAAAGTCCATTGCCTAGTTTTGTCTTTTGCATCATTGTGAAAGCTAGGTTCTGTCCTTTAACTTCTAGGTGATTACTTTGCTATTGGTCCCTTAAGATGGTCAATGTGTAGAACAGGTTTTAATATTTCCCATAGAGATGGTCTTGTTGTGGCAAATTTCCTCAATGTTTGCACATCAGTAAAAGATTTGATTTCTCCATCAATTTTTAAAGCTGAGTTTAGTAGGATATAGAATTCTGGACTGAAAGTTGTTCTTTTTAAGTAGATTAAAGGTGGGTGACCATTGTCTTCTGGCTTGAAAAGTTTGATTATAGAAGTCTGTGGTCACTCTGATGCATTTGTCTCTATAGATCAGTTGGTGCTTACTCCTGACAGCTTGCAAAACTTTTTCTTTTGTCTTGATTTTTGACAGTTTCATCACAACGTGTCTTGGAGTTCTATTAGGGGTGACGTGACCTGGGGTTCAATATCTCTCTGAAAGGAGTGTGTCAGAATCTTTGGTGCTGTTTGGGAAATTTTCATTTATCATATTCTCTAGTATGGCTTCCATTCTTCTGGGGCCTTCTTCTTCCCCTTTTGGGATACCTATAACTGGTAGGTTTCAACACATCATAAAGTCACATAATTCTGTCAGTGAATATTCCTCTTTCTCTCTCTTTTTTTCTACATCTTTAACTGTCTGAGATATCTCAAGATCTTTGTCCTCTACCTCTGAGATTGTTTCTTCTGCATGGTCTAATCTGTTATTGACACTTTCTATTGCATCTTTAAGTTCCCTAATTGACTGCTTCAGTTCCTTCAGCGCTACTATATCTTTTCTATATTCTTCATATTGTTCATCTCTTATTTGATTCTGTTTTTGGATTTCCTTTTGGTTATTTTTCACTTTATCAGCAGTTTCCTTCATTGTTTCCATCATTTCCTTCATTCATCATCTGTACTCTAAATTCCCTTTATGTCATTTCTAACATTTCTTTATAGGTGGAATTCTCTGCAGTAGCTACCTCACAGTTCCTTGGGGGAGTTTCTCTGAACTGGTTTTTCATGTTGCCAGGATATTTCTCTGATTCTTCTTCATGAGTGTTTTCTTTTACCTGTTTCCTTGCCCTAATTTTCCTTTCACTTCCTCTTGCTCTTTATTTAATGTGTCTCTGGCTTCGGGTTTTGATGAGTCCTTTTGGCACAGGACTTCTCATCCAGAAGGATGAGAAGATTGAAGAGCAAGAAGGGAAAAAATAAAGAGAGAGAGAGAAAGGAGAGGGGATGAATAAATGATAAATTTGACAAAAAGAAAAGAGGCACAGAAAGAGGGAGACAGGAGCAATATAGGTATACAGTAGGGTACTTTGACCCAACATTTAAAACCCCAACCTCTGGGTGTGCTAGGTTGGGGGGTTTCCTTGAGTTCAGCAACTCCTTGTCAGCCTGATCAGACACAGTACCCCACCTCCACGAAGTAGAGAGGAAAGACAAAAATGTTATAAATCAAACCAAAACAAGCAAACAGAAAACTTTATAGGATAAAATTGGGGGGGAAACCAAATAATAGGGGTAGAAGCACTAGCAAATTGGAGTTCTAATTGTTAAAGAAGGCAACAATGTTAAATTATATTTAAACTAGAAAAATGAAGAAAGAAATGAAAGAACACAAAAAAGAAAAATCTGGAGGTAAAACTTTGAAATTAAAAAACAAAAACAAAGCAGTATATATATCTTGCTGAATATTGTCTGAGCAACAGGTGATCTTCTGGGGTATGAGATGTTAATCACAATGCTGTTACAGCTATATGAGATGGAGCCTGGAGGCCTCTGCTGATTTTCTCAAATCCTGCAGGGTGAAGAGCCTAAATCTCTCCTCAGCCCACTTAAAAGCCACTTTAAACTGTTAATCTTGGCTGTCTGCTTACCCAGTGTGCAAAACCTAGTCTCACTTTATGCCCCCTGAGGGCCAAGGCTGTAAGGTGTCTCAGTCCCCACCGTTAGGCTGCTCAGTCACTAGATTACTCACCCAAGGCCACTCACGCAATCCTTGCTCTGCAGCCCTGAGGGCGGAGCTTGCCAGGACAGTTCTCCCACAATGGCTGTGCAGAGTCTACAGCCAAACACTGTTACCTCCATCCAGGTCAGTGGCACAGTCTGGGGCTCTGAACTATGCTTAAACTCTCCACACTCTCACCCAAGTTCTCCCAAGGTAGTCCAACTGAGTGCCAAGTCCAAAAAGAATCAAAACAGTTCACAGGTAAGGCCTTTCTAGTTTGCTGTTAATCTCACTGCTGTTGTACTTATAGCTGCCAGCAGGATTAGACTGAACAAACACATGCTGCCAGTTCTCCACTGCTTTTGTCCTCATAGAGTCCAGAAGTCTCTCCATGACTCCTTGTGTCCCCAAAGGTGTTTCTAGGCAGATCTCACCATCCAGAGATGCCTGGAGTCTTCTCTCCCCAGTCTCACCATGCCCAGTTGCAAGAAAGCTAGCTGTTAACCACCATCTTGCTCCTCCCTCCTAATAGGAACTCTTAAACAAATGGACCTAACAGAGATTTATAGAACAATCTACCCAAATACTGCAGAAGATACATTCTTCTCATCAACCCAAGGAACATTCTCCAAGATAGACCATATATTAAGCCATAAAACAAGTCTAAATAATTTTTTTAATAACATCAAGTATCTTCTCAGATCACAGCAAAAAAAAAAAATCAATTCCAAGAGGAAATCCCAAAACTTTGCAAATACATGACAATTAAACAACCTGCTCTTAAATGATCTTTGAGTCAATAACAAAATTAAGATAGAGTTTTAAATTCTTTTGAAATAAATAAAAACAATGACACAAATTATCAAACCTCTAAAATATGGCAAAAGCAGTGCTGAGAGAGAAATTGTTAAGTCAAAAAGCCTGCATCAAAGTGACAGAAAAATAACAAATAGACAACCTAATGTCACACCTCAAAGAAAACAAGAACAAACCAAACCAAAGCTAGTAGAAGCAAAGGAATAACAAAGATGAGAATAAAGCTAAATGAAACTGAAACAAACAGGCAAAATACAAAGGATCAATGAAACAAAAAATGAGGTATTTGAAAAGATAAGCAAAATCAAAAGAACATTAGCTACATTAATTTTTAAAGGAGATAAAAGATTCAAATAAGCTAAATCAGAAATGAGAAGAGAGACATTACCACTGATAGCCCAGAAATACAGAAGATCATCTCACACTACTATGAACACAAACTAGGAAATCCAAAAGCAATGAGAAAATTCCTGAAAACATACAGCCCCTAAGCTTAAATCAGAAAGAAATTTAAATCCTAAACAGACCAATAAGAAGCATTGACATTGAATCAATAACAACAACAAAAAAAACTCCCAATAAGAAAAAGCTTGGAACCAGAAAGATCCATCGCCAAATTCTAACAGATGTTCAAAGAACTGATATAATTGAAATTGATATATACTGAAATTGTTCCAAAGGATTGAGAAGGAGGGAATCCTCCATAACTCACTTTACAAAGCCAGTATCACCCTGATATCAAAACCAGAAAATGATGCAACAAAGAAAGAAAACTACAGATAAACATAGAGACAAAAATCCTCAACAAAATACCAGTAAATCAAATCCAACAGCACATCAAAAGGATAATTCACCACAATCGAGTTTCTTGCCCAGAATATGAGGGTTCAACATACACAAGTCAATAATAAATGTTATTAACCACATAAACTGAATTAAAAATAATTTAAAAAATTAAAAATAAAAACCATATGATCAGCTCAATATAGCAGAAAAAGCATTTGATAAAATTTATCATTCTTCATGATTTAAGAAAAAACCTCAAAAAACTGGGCAGAGAAGGAACATACTTTTAAATAATAAAAGCCATATATGGCAAAGCAACAACCACCTTCAGAGTGAATGGGGAATAGCTAAAAGCATTTCTCCTAAGGACTGAAACAAAACAAGAATGCTGTCTTTCACAGTTTCACTCAACATAGAACTGGAGGTTCTAGCCAGAGCAATCACAAGAGAAAGAAATAAAGCGAATCCAAATTGGAAAAGAGGAAATCAAACCTCTTTGCTGTTTGCTAATAATATTATCTTATATCTAGGCAATCCTAAAGACTTTTCCAAAAGACTGAGATATGATAAGTCAATTGAGTGAAGTCTCGTTTTACAAAATTACAGTGTACACAAATCAGTAGCACTGCTGCACACCAATATCAGCCAAGGAGAGAGCCAAATCAAAAACTTGATTCCATTAATAATAGCTGCAATAAAATAAAATAATATAGCCAGGAACATATTTATTCAAAGAGGTGAGAGTTCTATATGGAGGACTACAAAACACTGAAGAAATAAATTGAAGAGAATGCAAAGAAATTGTACAGGACACAAATAAATGGAAAAACATATCATGCTTGTGTATTATAAAAACCAATAATATGAAAATGACCATGCTGTTCAAAGCAATCTAAAGATTCAAGGCAACTTCTATGAAAATACCAACATAAATTTTCCACAGAATTAGGAAAAAAATCATAAAATTCATATGGAACAACAACAACAACAAAAAAACCCCAAGTACCCAAAACAATCCTGAGCAAAATGAACAAATCTAGAGACATCATATTATCTGACTTCGAATAATACTACAAAGTGATCATAATCAAAACTACATAGTACTGATATAAAAGTAGAAATCAAGATAAATAAAGCAGAATAGAGAGAACCCAGAAGAAAGATCAAATACTTACCACCAACTGATTTTCAAAAAAGCAGATAAAAACATACACTGGGGAAAGGAAGCCCTATTCAATAAATGATTCTGGGAAAGTTGGAAAGCCATGTACAATAAAATAAAACTGGATCTCAATCTCTCATCATATACAAAAATTAACTCAAGATACATTAAAGGTGTAAATGTAATATCTGAAAATATAAAAATACTAGAAGAAGAAGAAACACTCATCCAGACACTGGCGTTGGCAAAGAATTCATGACTGAAACCTCAAAAGCACAGGCAACAAAGCCAAAATAGACTAATAAGACTTAAGCGAACTGAAAAGCTTCTGCAGAGCAAAAATAATAATCAACAGAGTGAGCAGACAATTTTCAGAATGGGAGAAAATATTTTTAAGTTATTCTTCTGACAAGGGACTGATATCCAGAATTCATAAGGAATTCAAACAACTAAAAAAAAAAATAAATAAATAACAACCCTATGAAAAAAGTAGGCTAAAAATACAAACAGAATTTTCTTTTTCAAAATAATATGTACAAAAGGCTAGCAAACATGTGAAAAAAATGGTCAACCTCATTTATCAGAAAATTACAACCACAATGTGATACTATTTTACTTCTGTCATAATGGCTGATATTTAAAAAAATTAAGGAACAATAGATGATGACAAGGGTGCAGTGAAATGGGAATACTTATTCACTTTTGGCAGGAAAGTAAATTAGTATAACCACTGTGGAAAGCAGTATGGAGACTTCTCAATGAACCAAAAGTAGACATACTATTCATTTCAACAGTGCCTACTGGATATCTAATCTACCCAAAGGAAAAGAAGTCATTATATCAAAAAGACACCTGGATGCATATATTCACTGCAGCACAATTCACAATTGTAAAGATAATCAACCTAAGCCCACCAACCAAGGAATGAATAAAGATAATGTAGTATATATACCATGAAATGCAACTCATCTACAAAAAAATAATGAAATAATGTCTTTTGCAGCAAATTGGATAGAAGTGGAAACCATCATTGTAAGTGAATACTACATATTCTCACTTCTAAGTGGGGGCTCCTGGAGTTGTAGTTAACCATCCTTTACCAAAGAACTGGGACTGGTGTTTGTGACTTTTCCCCTAGAGCTTTGCAAAAGTCCCTTTCAGTACTACAGCCTGAAACTCTGGGGACCTGCTTGGTGTGGTGGGGCTAGATGGCTCTGACCTGTATTCAGCTAGTGTCTGTCCAATCCTAGTGAATCAGTGGCATTGGGCTGAAATCTGAGCTGTGAAGATACATAAGCAAATAAATCACAACGCCACCCAAAAGGAAACAACAGGAAGATGAGATCCCACACTCCCACAACAACACAACCAGGGTACAACCTTGGTGGGTCCCCAGGTGATCAGCCCAGGTCAAGAGTTCCAAACCAATTGTCTTGGTCAACACGAACACCAATCAGGTGAGAGAGTTCAAAAGGTCTTCAGCATCTATGCAGCAGGGGTCCACTGGCAGCTCTAGTGTAGCTTACTCCGGTTGTCTGTGGAGTCAGAAAGACTCACCCAGCAAAATAGTCCAGGGGAGCTGGTGCCTCCTTCCCCACTTTGCACCTCTGTCACATGCAGGCACTGGTAGCCCCACGGGGCTGTGGTCCAGTTCCTGCCAGGGATTTGGGCCAGCCAAAGTCAGAGAGAAGTCAATGCCTCATTGGCCAAGTGACTATACTCTGCCATCAGCCGGCTGGGAAGTTGAAGTCTGATTACCTCTAGTGCTCAATGGAAATTGGGGAGTGTTCCACCTGAGCTTGTTCGAAACCAGAGGTTAATAAAACAGTAAATGCTTTTTGCCCTCAGAGACCATGCCTCTGCCCAAGCCACTCTGCTCCTCTGGTATCTCTGCAATGTGAGATCTAGCTCCCCCCGGAAGCCCAAAAAATTGGGGAGGTGTCATGTATCTCCAAAATTTGACCCTGGCAGGATCACTCTATTAATGCTGCTGCTAGGTGGGAGATGTCTCCACTTGGGTTCCCATGCTTCAGCGATTCCCAAGTCTCCACCCATCGTACAGAGACCCAAGCCTCCACCCACTGCTGAGTAGCTCTTTCTTAGAGCCAAGCCAAACACCTTGCCCCCTGGACCTTTCTGCACTGTTACCAGATTCACAGTTACAGTGTAGCTGTGCTACCTCAGACCATGCAATGCCCAGTCTTAACAAAGAACCACAAACCTTCTAGTCTCTGCAAGGGTTGGGCTTCTAGACCACCAGGGTAGGGGGGTAGGGGGAAGGGTGAACTGGGAGTTCAAAGTAGCAGGGAAAATATTTGTTCAAACTTCATGCCAGGCAAAAGAATGCCCAGGCTCACAGCAGGGACTCTCTGGAGAAGCAGTCCCAGCTACCAGCAACTTGCTCCCATGGGGTGAGAGAAGAGGACCTCAGTTCACCGCTCACTAGTAGAGATATCACAGCAAGCAAGTATTGAACTCTCCTGGGGAGGGGATGGACACGCATCCTCTTTGGGGTGAGTTCTGTACCTGGAATTTGTTTCCTTGGAGTTGCATCTTGCCTCAGCAGAGAAAAAGTGCAATTATCAATCTCTTCTCCCAACTCGGCTCCCACCCTTCAGCTTTATTGAGGTCTTTTTGTCCATTATCTCTCCCTCTGGACAGGGGCTTTTGTTGAAAGCTGGCTTCAGTTTGCTATCATACCCCACTCTCCTTTGCTCTCCTTGAATGTAAAAATTGGAGTTAGGGTAAACTTCTGCTGAGGTTTTAGCAAAACGCAAGGCACATTGAAACAAAACAAACAAACAAAAAAACATAAAAACAATCAGACACACACATACACAAACAGACGCACAAACAAACAATCAAAACCAAAAACAAACAAAAAAACTTGAATAGCCCAATGTGAGCACTCTCAACAACCATAAGAGGAAGGGGAAGGCTCAATGACCATAGTCCAGGGACCAGGGCAAGGGCCACACACACCAGACCTGGCAGGCTTGAACCCAGCCCAGGCTCGCCAAGCAACAATGACAACCACAACCAAAAAATAGCTGAGTGTCACCAGCAGCCCCAAGCCACCTGGGAGGCTGAGGCAAGAGAACCACTCAGCCCAAGAGAGTTAGCGGTTACCATGAGCTGCAATGCCACAGCACTCCACCAAGGGCCACATGTGAGACTCTTAGAAAAAAAAAAGCAGAGAATAATAATAATGATTAATAAAAAATTTAACAATATCTCCTACAAGAAAGCAAAAAGGAAAAAAGCAAAACAGCAACCAAAGGGGAGGGTAATTTTTTATTGTTGTTTTGTTTTCTTTGTTTTTTTGAGACAAAGTCTCCCTCTATTATCCAGACTACAGTCCCATGGTCTCATTATAGCTAGGTTTAATATATATATATAATTTGCATATATATAAATAATTTTGTTGCCTTTCTTTAAACATATATACATGCGGCTATATATATAGGGATTAACTTTAGTAGGAATGTATTTATGTTGCAATATACTTTCTGGACACCAGGTGATGCCATGAGTGGTTCCCAGGCTTAAATTGTTCTTAGTGTTTGCCTGAATACCCACGTGGAGCCTAAACCCTGCCAAACTGCTGATTCCACCCATCTCAAAAAATCTTCACAGACAGGTTTCACAAATTCTCCCTGAAACAGTTCCGTGAAGTGTGGGATATCCTGGGCCAGTTCCGAGTGTAGGATGACGGACCGCAGGTGAGAGTCAAACCACTGTGCCTGGCCTACCTGGAAAGGTGCCTGCAGCAACCATCACCTCCCAAATTCCAAAACGACGGCCTCTTCCTATCTGGGACCTTTCTCATCTGACTGTCTCTCCCTCCGCCTACCCACAGTGGTGCCGCACCAGATGGCACCCACTGGCTGCCTAATTCCACTCAGGAGTCCACACTTCACCAGTCTTTCCACACAATACCTAGTTTCCCACAAGTCGGGAACCGCAATGCTCTGTGGTGGGGCTGCTTGCCGCTGCTGCTGCCTCCAGCCCCCTGCAGGCACGGGGCAGAACCTTTTCCTGGCAGTCTCCGAAGCTCCCGATCACACTCCAAGTCCAGCAATCCGACACCTCCCCGCACACCCCGAACTGCCACTCCACACCAATAGTCCATGCTGAGAATGATCTAGCCCACTCACTCTCACCTGTTCTTCCAGGAGAGCTGAGCTAAACTTAACAACTTTTTTTTTTTTTGAGACAGAGTCTCACTTTGTCACCCTCAGTAGAGTGCAGTGACATCATAGCTCACAGCAGCATTAAACTCTTGGGCTCTAGTGATTCCCCCTGCCTCTGTCTCCTGAGTAGCTGGGACTAAGGCCCCACCACAGAACCTGGTTAGAGACAGGGACTCTCTCTAGCTCAGGCTAGTATCAAACCTGTGAGCTCAGGCAATCCACCCACCTCAGCTTCCCGGAATGCTAGGGTTACAGGCATGAGCCACAGCACCTGGCCTTTTAATAACTTTTTTTTTTAACCAAAAACACATCTTGAGGTTATTTTGTTTTGAGGGGTAGGTTTTTGTTGTTGTTTTGTTTTCTTTGTTTTTTTGAGACAAAGTCTCCCTCTATTATCCAGACTACAGTCCCATGGTCTCATTACAGCTGTGTTTAGGAGTTACTCTTGTCTCAGCCTCCCACGTAGCTGTGACACAGGCATGTACCACCACACTGAGTTAATTTTTTAATTTTTAGTAGAGATTGGGTCTCATACTTACTCATGCTGTTCTCAAACTCCTGACTTCCAGTGATCTTCCTGCCTCGGCCTCCGAGAGTGCTCAGATTATAGGCATCAGACACCATTTCCAGCCCACATTGGGGTTTTTTAATAGACTTTGTATTCAGAATTGTTTTCCATATTTCTAGTAGTTTTAATTACATACATTATAGAATTTTTAGCTTCTAGAAGCCTTAGTTTTCAGCAAAAATCCTGAACATAGGCAGTAAAAAAATTTGATATATCATGTACCAACATTTTAGGAATACATATTTTATAATTTTTAGAAACTTCTTTTTTTATAGAACAATTTGTTAAGTAGGACAGGACCTGTTTACTAATAGACCCAAAGTATATTGTGTTTTTTTGTAATAAAAAGCCAAAAGTAGATAAACCTCATGTTTGGTAATTTGTTTTAGTAGTTGACCTCATTTGAAACTTACTTACATATTTAGTGAATATCCATCACTGAAGGATGTAATTATTAAAGAGATTTAGAAAAACTTAAGTAAACATTATAAAATAATTATCATTTTTAAAAATTTATCTGTAAACTTTTATTTATTTCATTTACTCACTTTTAAGTAAAATTTATATTTTTTTATTTTTTTTAATTATTTTTTATGAAATCATAACTGTATCCATTATTGCACTTATGGGGTACAATGTGCTAATTTTATTTACAATTTGGAATGCTTACATCAAACTGGCTAACATACCCTTCACCTCACTTACTTAATTATTGTGTTAAGACATTTGTACTCTACACTTAATAGATTTGACATGTACCCTTATAATATGCACCATAGGTGTAGTCCCACCTATTACCCACCAATCCAACCTCCCCACTTTTCTCCCCCCCCTTCCTTCCTTCATCCTGGGCTATAGTTATGATTTATTTTTCATATGAAAGTGTGGGTGATTATAAATTGGTTTCTTAATAGTACTGAGTACATTGGATAATTTTTCTTCCATTCTTTAGATACTTTACTAAGAAGAATATGATCCAGCTCCATCCATGTAAACACAATAGAGGTAAAGTATCCACCTTTTTTAAAGGTTGCATTATATTCCATGATATACATATACCACAATTAATTAAGTCATTCATGGGTCAAAGGGCACTTGTGCTTCTTCCATGACTTGACAATTATGAATTGGGCTGCAATAAGCATTGTAAAGTGATTTTTATTCTTCTGGATATGTATCTAGTAGAGGAATCTCAGGATAAAACGGCAGGTCTACTTTTAGATCCCTAAGTGTTCTCCAAAGTTCTTTCCACAAGGGATGTATTAGCTTGCATTCCCAAGAGCACTGCAAAAGTGATCCCTTTTCTCCACACCTGTCCAACATCTGTAGTTTTGGGATTTTGTAAGGTGGGCTACTCTTACTAGAGTTAAATGATATCTAAATGTGCTTTTGATTTGTATTTCTCTGATGATTAAATATGATGAGCATTTTTCATGTGTCAGCAGGCAATGCACCTGTCATTTGGGTCCAGTTTCAGTCTTCTATAAGTCGCCAGCCAGTTCACCCAGCACCATTTGTTAAACAGGGAATCTTTCCCCCAATTTATGTTTTTGATTGGTTTGTCAAAGATCAAATGATGGTAAGTGACTGGGTTCATCTCTCGGTTCTCCATTCGGTTCCACATATCTACCTCTCTATTTTTGTGCCAGTACTGTCCTGTTTTGATCATCACAGATTTATAGTATAGTCTGAAGTCTGGTAACATGATTCTTCCTGATTTGTTTTTATACCTGATTAATGTTTTGGCTAATCAAGTTTTTTTCTGATTCTATATAAAACCAAGTACTATTTTTTCCAGATCGTTAAGGTGTGACAGTGGTACTTTAATAGGGATTGCATTAAATTTGTATATTGCTTTGGGTAGTATGGACATTTTAACAATGTTGATTCTTCCCAGCCACGAGCATGGTATGTTTTTTCATTTGTGAACATCTTCAGCTATTTCTTTCCCCAGAGTTTCATAGTTCTCTTTACAGAGATCTTTCATGTCCTTTGTTAGGTAAACTCACAGATATTTCATCTTCTTTGGGACTATTGTGAAAGGAATGGAGTCCTTTGACTGTTGTTTCAGCTTGACTATTGTTGGAATATATAAAAGCTACTGATTTGTGAGTATTGATTTTGTATCCTGAGACACCGCTGTATTCCTTGATCACTTCTAAGAGTTTTGTAGTTGAGTTCCTGGGGTTTTCAAGGTATAAAATCATGTCACCTGCAAAGAGAGTGATTTTGATCTCCTCTAACTCCATTTGGATACCCTCGATCACCTTCTATTGCCTGATTGCAATGGCTAAGACTTCCATTACAATGTTAAATAGCAGTGGAGACAACGGGCATCCTTGCCTAGTTCCCGATCTGAGTGGAAATGTTTTCAAAATTACTCTATTCAATACAATATTGACTGTGGGTTTGCTGTAGATGGCCTCTATCAGCTTAAGTGTTCTATTCTCTATACCTATACCTATTTTCTTAAGTGTTCTGACCATGAATTGATGCTGGATATTTTCAAAAGCTTTTTTTTGCATCAATTGAGAGAATCATATGGTCTTTGTTTTTTATTTTATGTGATATTATATTAGTTTATGTGATATTATATTTATAAGTTTACATATGTTGAACCAACCTTGAGACACTGGGATAAAACCAGCTTGGTCATGGTGTTTAATTTGTTTGATGTGATGTTGGATTCTGTTTGCTAGGATCTTATTCAATATTTTTGCATCTATATTCATTAAAGATATTGGTCTATAATTTTCTTTTTTTTGTTTAGTCTTTTCCTGGTTTGGAATCAGGGTGATATTTACATCATAGAATGTGCTGGGAAATATACCTTCTTTGTCTATGTTTTGAAAAATGTTATGTAATATAGGTACTAGTTCCCCTTTAAAGGTTTGATAGAATTCTGATATGAAGCCATCTGGTCCTGGACTTTTCCTTTTGGGGAGATTTCATATAGTTGATGCTATTTCAGTACTTGATATAGGAGTAGTCAACATTTCCAGTTCTTTCTGGCTGAGTCTAGGAAGACGGCATGCTTCCAGGTATTGGTCTATTTCCTCCAGATTTTTATATTTCTGAGAATAGAGTTTTTTATAGTATTCACTAAGGATTTTTTGAATTTCTGAGGTGTCTGTAGTTATTTTGCCTTTATTATTTCTGATTGATGGTATTAGGGATTTTATTTTTCTGTTTCTGGTTAGGTTAGCTAAAGGTTTATCAAATTTTGTTAATCTTTTTTTGATTCATTGATCTTTTGAATGATTCTTTTGTTTTCAATTTCACTTAATTCTGCTTTAATTTTGGTTATTTCTTTTCTTCTTCTGGGTTTGGGGTTGTTCTTCCTTTTCTAGTTGCTGAGATAACCCACTAAGTTGTTTACTTCCTCTCTTTCCGTTCTCTTGAGGAAGGCTTCCAACACTATAAATTTCCCTCTGAGGACTACCTTTGCAGTATCCAAAAGGTTCTGATAATTCATGTCTTCATTGTCATTTTGTTCTAAAAACTTGCTAATTTCTGTCTTAATCTTATCTATGACCCAACTATGCTTTAGCATAAGGTTATTTAGTTTCCATATCTTTGTTTGAGTATGAAGAATCCTGTTGCTGTTAAATTCAACTTTAATTCCTTGGTGGTCCAAGAAAATGCAAGGAATAATTTCTATTATTTTAAATTTGCAGAGGTTAGACTTGTGACCTAAGATGTGATCAATTTTGGAGGATATTCCATGGGCTGATAGAAGAATGTGTATTCAGTTTTGTTAGGGTGAAATGTTCTTTACCTGTCTATTAAGTACATTTGTTGTAGGATCAAGTTTAAATCTAATATTTCTTTGTTTATAATTTTTATTTTTAAATATTAGCTATGAATGACTCAGCACCTACAGCTCAGCAGCTAGGGTGCCAGCCACATACACCAGGGTTGGTGGGTTCGAAATCAACCTGGGCCTGACAAACAACAATGACAACTATAACAACAACAACAAAGAAAAAAATAGCCTGGCATTGTGGCAGGCACCTGTAGTCCCAGCTACTTAGGAGGCTGAGACAAGAGAACCACTTAAGTCCAAAAGTTTGAGGTTCCTGTGAGCTGTGATGTAATAGCACTCTACCAAGGGCAAAATAGTGAGACTCAGTCTCAAAAAAAAAAAAAAAAAGCTATGAAATAAGTACAAAAATAATGTTATCTGACTCACATGGGCAAAATCTTTTATTATGTTTACTTCAAATCTGAAAGGCCCAGAGAAAGAATATAAGTTTTTTAAAGAAGGATTCAGGAATATGTCAGTTAGGTGAGACACAGAGGAAGGCCTAAAATGAACATGGGAATACAAAATCATGGGAAGCTATTACAGAATTTCTCAAGAAAATATGTAAGAGACTAGAAGAAAATTTAGAAGCTAATTTAAAAATAACAGGCTGTGTCTGGGTGCAGTGGCTCACACCTATAATCCTAGCACTCCAGGAGGACGAGGGGGTGGATTGCCTGAACTCAGGAGTTGGAGACCAGTCTGAGCCAAAGCAAAACCCCATCTCTAAAAATAGCCAGGCATAGTGGTAGACACCTGTAGTCTCAGCTACTCAGGAGGCTGAGGCAAGAGAATCACTTGAGCCCAAGAGTTTAAGGTTGCTGTGAGCTATGACTCTACAGAGGGCAAAAAATGAGACTGTGTCTCAAAAATTAAAAAATTAAAAAATTAAAAATGAAAACTGGCTGAGCATTAGTTCTGTCTGACCCAATCAGACATTTGAGGCTTTTTTTTTTTAATCCAAGCATGTAAAGAAATAGGATAAAAAGTTAGAGTTTGCCCACTGTGGTAATAACCACTTATTGTAGTTGTCACCAGTTATCTTTGGAATTGTAGTTGCTGTAGTGACTTGTCAGTTACCATACACTGCAAGTTTCACTGTCCTCTCACAGCATAAAGTAACCTTTGGTATCCTGAAAAGCCAACTATATCAGGGAGCTCAATGTAAAAGAAAGAGAGTCTTAGTCCTCAGAAGAACCTGCTCGTGACTCTTGGGGTTCCCTGAGGAAGAAAGAGAACCCCCAAAAGGGTCAATGGTACCTTTTCTGTGTTTCTTAAGGATCTCAGGATTGTGAAAAGTCTCCTTTTGATCCCTTTATGTGGTAGTCAGAACTCTGATGTTTTTCTTAGTAACTTTTTCTTTTCTGGCACCAAATAGAGGACATAGGGACTTGAAAGGGTACACATGAAGGATTAAAGGAAGCTAGATGGGAGATAGCAGGTGGAAAAAGGAGGTACAAGAAGCAGAAGCAAATGTAGGAACAAACTGAAGGGCAGCCAGTCTGAGAAGATCTTACGTTTCCCAAAAGGCCAATGAAATTTTACCTTGTCCTTAGCAAAATGTATATCAGCAAGAAAGGAAATGAATGGAGGGACCACAAATGTAAAAAAAATTTGATGGAGAAACACGATCCAAAAGAGAAAAAGTGGAGGGTGGCACCTGTGGTTCAAGGAGTAGGGCACCGGTCCCATATGCCAGAAGTGGCAGGTTCAAAGCTGGCCCCAGCCAAAACCTGCAAAAAATAAATAAATAAATAAATAAATAAATAAAAACATTAAAAAAAACGATAGGACATCTGGAAGCAAGGGATTACATGTTATAGGTAAGTTTAAAGACTCTTTGATTTGTAATTGTTTAAAGACATGAAGGCTTGTAATGTTTTAAGATAAGGAAATTTGTTAAGCAGAGACAAGCCACCAGACATATACCCAACATACACATATCCAAATTCACATGATCTGTTAAGTAAATTGAGGATCTGCAGGTTTGTCTTGTGTAACCTTTGGCCTATCAGTGAAGTAGGAAGGATATCACCAAGAAGGGAGAAGGGGCATAATGAGGAGTTTCTGACTCCCTTTATTTTAGTCAGCAGCTCAACCATAGGGTATTATGGTGGTCCTCTTGATCTTAAGGGTTCCACTCAGTCATCTGGGGGGAACTTAAGGTTTTATTTTATTTCCTAATTTTCCACTTTTGCTAAGATGTGCCACAGGCAGCATTAGTGGCCAAACTCTTAGATTGTTGCATCATTATTGGGGTGGTGTGGCTATCTTCCCTGGGTTCATCAGGGCCTCAGTGGTACCCTTGTTGCTCAGGGGACATGGCAACCAAAAGACTTACAGTCAATTAAATGGTCTAGGCCACAGGGCACTGAGGAGCACAGACACTCGTTGACTCTTTAAAATCTTCTAGGCAATGTAAAAGTAAGACAGGCCAGCAGATGCATACCATGTATACATGTGTATCCAAACTCAAGTGATCTGTTAAGTAAATTGTGGACCTGCAGATTTGTCTTGCATAGATAGAATGTTAAAGGCAAGGATAGAAAACTGCTTTAGCTGTAAGTGTTGAGCTATCATGTTCTTGGGTTTAGTCCCAGATATAAAGCAGACGTATGACAATTTATTTTATAAGACACAAGCATCATTAACCATTTAAACTAAGGAGTTTAGAGACTTTTATTGTACAGTAATATTTTTTTCAGTCACTTTAGTATTTTGTCCTAAGGCAGCAGATAATCTTTTTCTTTACATCTCTATTTTCCATGAACTCCAGGACTCAGGAAGCTCTAAGGCTATGGGAAGCAACAAATTCTTTATGGTTGAGATGAATGTTTGGCCCATGAGCCCCAAAAGACAAAGTCTTGAAAAGCAGAGTCTCTCATGCAGTATTGTTAAGCCTTCTGTGTGCCCTTCCTTGATCTGTAGAGTTTGAATGAATTCTGTCCCTCAAGATTATCCCTTAGATGCTCCCTCTTCCTTGATAGTCCCTATGCCTGGGGGGAAGATGTTTGTGTTTTAGCAGCAAACTGTTGGTAGTGAATAATGGGTTGGGCCTTGAAGGAGTCAATAGTTTGAAGTTCTAGAGATATCAGATGAACTTTCCTATTACTTTTGCATGACTCTGGAAAACAAAGGAGAATCAGTAATATCTTAAATAAAAAGTTATAAAAATGTTTTAGTTCTTTGTAATACTTTTTATTCAAGAAGCAAATTTTGGAACATAACTGATTTTCAATTATTGTTTGGGAAGAATCAAAGTAAAATTAAAATTGCTTATGGATGGTAAAAGTCATAGAATAGTCATATTTAAAGATGCAGAGGAGATTTGGTTATTTTGTAGCTTATAAAAACTTAGCATAATCATTACAAATTGATACCATGTACTAAGACATAATTTCAGGAATCTCATACAATTTTAGAACAAATATTCATAATATATTAATACAAATATAATTTGAGGAAACTAAAATGCTGTTTCATAATTGACAACACTTTTCACATCATTTTAACATATAAAAAAAATCCAAATAATTTGCTCATGGAATTTTAGTGGTTCTATTAAAAAGATAGTGTAAGGTTAAAAGAGAATTGACTTTAAAATTTTACTTTAGAAAGTGTGTCTAATATTATAGTTTAAAAACTCTTGTTCAAAATAGAATTAGAAATTGCCATAAAATGATAGTTGTTTATATAACAAAGAGTACTAGGAAATATAGGAAATATTATGTGTGGAAACTTTAACCTTTTAAAAGTTTAGTTCTTTTCTTGTTAGTAAAAAACCTAATAAAGGCAACACAGGGATTATTACGATGAAATGGAATACTTTTAGTCCAGCTACCTACAAGGTAAAAGAAAACCTCCTGTAGAGTGATTGTTTTCTTGGTTGGCTTTTCATAGGAAGCCCATATAGATTACTAGGAGATAAACATGATGAAAAGGTTATTTACATTAATCAGACATAGCAAGAATGTGTCCTGGGTCCTGAATATATAGTATATTATAGAGGAATGTGAATGTGAAAAACTAATACATTGACTAGGGGAACAAAAGACCCTTAGCGAAAGCTTGAGAAATTTTCTGACCATATTAAATTATTTAGACATATGAAGAAAGGTCAACGATATGGTATTAACGAAGGAAATACTATTTTCTTAAATCTTTAAGATAAAACATGCTGACATCAGGCTTAGAAGGGGGTGGAGTTGGGGGTAATTTTAGTGGCTGATGAAAAGCTGAAGATCAGACTTACCAGAGCAGGCTGCCTTTTTAAAGGACGAAAGAGCTAATTTCAGCAAGTACCAAACTCTGACCTTTCTCTTTTGCTGAAATTCCTTTCTAAGGGGCCTGATGAGTCACACTCACACATGATGCAATCACATTAAACAAGCTTTGTTAACCCAATATAATGTGGTTTACTTCCTGACCTGATTCCAGTGTAGCATCACAAGATAGATAGAAGACCCCTTGTCATACCTCAGGCCTCCCATCAGATCCTTATGTTAGCTCAAGCCATCCTTCTGTCTCCACTTCCAGACACTTATCTTAACTCATGCATTCCTTTCCCTGGAGTCTGGGTTTTTTAGACAACGCATAGCTCTTTCAGCCAATTGTAAACTAAAGCATCTATAAAACCCACCTATCACTTGTAAGCCCCCCTTGAAGATGTCCTGCTTTTTCAGGCCGAACCAACATAACCCTTCCATGTATTGGCTTATTACTTTACATGTAATTCCTGTCTCCCTGAAATGTATAAATCCAAATTGTGGCACAACCACAGCCAGTTCGCTTGTTCAAGGCTCCCTGGGTGTGGCCATAGCCATGGTCCTTATACTTGGCTCAGAATAAACCTCCATAAATTATTTAGAGTTTAGACTTTGTCCATCTCCATCAGTAGGATATAGAAGTTGCATGTCTTTTAGGAAATAAATCTGAAAATTGTTTTAATTAAAAAGGAAACAAGTTAAAAATTAAAATATCATACATTTCATTAAGTGTAAATTAATATTTTAAGAAAACGTCATTGTTTTAACTGAAAATTTGCTTTTTTAATTACAGCCAACTTGAGCATGAACAAAATTCTTTCCTAAATTCCCTTCTGTGAACCTTACTGTGACTTGCATAGACCCCGTACAACATACTTGTCAGGTGGATAGTGATGGATTCTGACTCTCGTAGAGGCACAGGTGGGCACTGTTTCCTGGAAAGCAGGACAAGGATGGGCACCCAATCTTGGTGCTGCCCCACCCTGAATCTTTCTCCAAGCAACTGCCACACCTGAGGAAAAGAGGAAGCCCTGCTATTCTGGGAATTTTCTAGACTATGGGACCAGGAAGCCCAGGCACAATAGGATCTGGAAAGTGATCTAGAGTAACTTAAGGATAATTACCATATCATTAACTTTAAATTGTCCTTCCAATTGGAGAAGTTTCCTTATATACCTAATTTGCTCTGTGTGCATATGTGTGTATATGTGCATATATACATATGTATACACACATATGTATGTGTATGTATGTATGTATGTATGTGTGTATGTATGTATGTTTGGGTGTAAGATATGAAACTTCTGTATCTTACTGATGTAAATGGACAAAGTCCAAACTCTAAATAACACACCATGGCCTACAGCCACATCCATAATATGTGTACACATACATACATATTATGGATGGGCTTTGGATTTATCAAGTTCTTAGTCTGCATGTTTTTAGAGGACTGTGTGGTCCTGTTTCTATTAATGTAGTCCATAACACTAACTGAATTGTATTTAAACCAAATTTGCATTCTTGACGGAAATAGCTTTGGTCATTATATATAATACATTTTGTATGTTGCAGATTTGTTTTTCTATTTACCTGAAGATTTCCCCCCCATATTTATAAGGTATATTTATCTTAATTTTCTTGTCTTGAAATATTTTGATCAACTTCTGGTATGATAAAATACTAACTCATGCTGTAGATTGGTAAGTGACCTCTTTCCATTATTATTGTTGGTTTTTTAATGTTTTTTTAAAATGTTATGATAGATTGGTATTAACTCCTAAAGGTTTAGAGTAGTTCAGCAATGACATCTTCCCAACCTGTGCAGATAGTTGTATCCTCATGATAGTCATGTGAGCTTGAAAGGAGATGATGCTTCTCCAGATGAGCCTTATATTTAAATTCCATCCTTAGCTACCATCTACATCTGGATTTCTCCAGCAGGGCCACTGTGAGAAATATTTGTGTGATATTTAGACACTTAGCTTTGTGGCAGTTTGTAATGCAGCAGTTAATGACTAATACACCTGTCAGTCAATGTAATATGGCCTCCTGAATTAGGTTCTAGAAAAGGAACATTATATTATTAGAAAACTTTGCAAAATGTGAAAAAGTCCTGTAGCTCAGCTGTTAGTTTATATTCCTCTCAATTTTTAAATTGTGATGATTGGACTATGGCTATATAACCTGTTAATCTTCCTAAAAGCTGAAGGGTATATGAAACTCTCTGAACAATTTCTACATGATTCTATATAAAATGAATTTTTTTATAAAAAAAGATTTCTTTGGCTGGGTGCCTGTAACTCAGTAGTTACACATGCCCCAGGGCTGGTGGGTTTGAACCTGAACTGGGCCTGCTAAACAAAGAAAACAGAACAAAAATAAAATTAACTGGGCATCACAGTAAGCACCTGTATTCTCAGTTACTAGGGAGGGTGAGGCAAGAGAATCACTTAAGCCCAAGAGTTTGAGGTTGTTGTTAGCTATGATGCCACAGTACTCTACAAAGTGAAATTCTGTCTCAATGAAAAAAATAAATATATAAAATAGATAAATAAAAATATTTCTTTGGTATCGAGAAAAGCAAAAGAAAAAAAACAAGCAACAATTTTAGTACCCTGGCCTCAGGAGACATACTAGGAGAGAATAGCAGAGTATTTTTTTCCAGCTACCATTACAACTACAGGTTTACCTGCGTCAGCTCCAGGGACTTTCTTTTAGTTTTACTTTCAAAATCACAATATTACACAGATTTTTTATGTCAGTAACCATTTCATCAAAGATAGAAGCATATGCCTCACTTACGAGTGCTATCCAGCAAGTATTCAGCCACGCGCTTCGAAAACTAGAGACACACATGGCTGGCTACTCTCATATGCCAGAAAGCTCTATTTCTCATGTAGTTTTGCAGTCCATCTGCACAATGACTTTTTGGCTTTTTGGAAGATAAGTCTATGGACATTAGAAGCCAAGATTGAGAAATGTCAGTGATAGGAATCATGCTTATATTCAGGAGGTTATTTTCTTGGTACAAAGATTTCTTCTTTGAGTTATTAAAAGACAACTGTACCTTATAGAAGATTTTTTAAAATTGACAATTAAAATACTATATTTTCATTCCTTAGACTCCATCATGAATTCGTTGGGACTCTGTATTCTGTTGACTCACTGTGGAATCATTTGCCCACTGGCAAGCCAGTAAACTAAGATATGACACTGTCATGGTCACAGGAACTGTGAGTACAAAATTACCAATCATAACTATGGTGTTTTAGGTCAGTGCTTGCTTACAAAAATATGGATATGAACCTTTAGACACCCAAAATATGGATATGAACCTCTAAGAGAAGATATATTAGTGATTCAAGGTGTGGGTACACAGGTAGAGAAAGCTTCATAGGAAAAATAAAAGGAACAGCATTGTACAATTTATCCCCAACACAGGTAAGTGCCCTAAGAGAAGGATGCAGTATAAAATGATGACTATGTATGTTCACATCAAAAAGACATTCCAAACATTTTGGAAATTAAGACCAATGGCCCAGAAAGCTTCAAGAAAGGCCTGAAGTTGGCAAAAACTGGAGAGGTCACAGGCATTGCAGGGAAAAGGCAGGCTGTGTCTAGGAAGCATTTCCAGGAATAAACAATGAATCCCACAGCAGAGAGGACTATCCATTCATCCCCACACAGCTCCTGTTCATAGGTCACAGCACACTCCTGGGTAGCACCAGGTTTGTGAATAGGAACTAGGCCTGCAAAGCCTACAAAGCCTGGGACTGCAGACTGATCTCCTGTGGACATCCATAAAGTCAGGGCTCTTGCTATTATGGCCCACAATCAAGGCATATGTCTACACAGTGTACTTATTTCTTCAGTGAGAACATGAGCTCCTGTGGACTCAAGACATGGACTGACATTAATAGCTACCTGGACCACATATCTCATTTCTAAAAGCAGCATAGCAACTATTTAGGCATTATGAGATAGCACCTGAAACTCAAGAGACCTTCAACTCCTACAAGCACTTATTTTACTCCTTGAGACCTGATAGCCTCATTTAAAACTCATTTAAATTTTGCATCTTAATACACAAAAGGTCATTCCATTCATTTACTTTTAACTAGAGGTTATGTAAGACTTAAAGTACTTAAAAATCTCCCTTCCTTCTCCACTTTAATGCATGCTTTTTGATCTATCATGATGTGTGTCATGTGTTTCCAAACTATGCACCAAACAAAACAAAATTAAAAAAAATAATAACATAACAAAAACGCCAGAGTGGTAGGCCATGAATGATCCTCAAGTAGATATGTATTGAGTGCTCCTTCAAGGTGGCAGATCAGATCAATGAACTCTGGGTGCTCAGTGTTGGGGTCTTTGGATCATTCAGAAAGAGGTGCCAGGAGACTAAGGTTAGTCAAGTGGCAGCATTTATTGGTGTAGAGCTTCCACATGGGGAAGGGCAGTGCCAAAAAGACAGCAGCTCTGATGGCAATTTGGGGTGGTACATTGATGTGATGATGGAGTGAGCAGGGCCTTTCATGCATTATCCGGGGCAGGTGTTGTCAGGGTGCAACAGGATGTTTGCTGAACCAAACTGGGTGGGGATTTTCAGGTAGAGATTTTCATCATAGTTAAGTGAGCACTAGAAAATGTTCTCAGAAATTACATAAGCTGGCTTGTTATGGGTAGATTAATTCGTCAGACATACTAGGACATTTTATACTGTAGTATAATTATAGAAAGTATAGCAATTATAGTAATTGTCCTAAATTTTTCACCTTTTTTTTTTTTAATAGTAGGGCAAATGTAAGTCTTTCTGCTAAGAGGCACCCTAGAGCTGACCCAAAAAAGGATTTACAGCTTTTTATGGAAAGAGTTGGAAAGAAGTGGTCCTGGAGGTCTATTTGGAGGGAAAGGATGTATTGTAATTATTCTGGGAAATTATAATGTGGGCTGGTCTGGTAGTGAGGAGGGTTGCTGGGTAGTAGGATGAGCACTGATGAATAGTAAGAGGGGTACTGAGCAGAAAGAATGGTCTTGGGTGACATGGCTTGGTGACTGGAGTGGGGGGTGTTGTTATGAAGTAAGTAAATGACTGAAAGAGAGGATAATGCCTGGAGGGGCTGTGAGTAGGTGAGTTAGATATAAGGAGGCTCAGCGCCTGTGGCTCAAAAGGCTAAAGCGCCAACCACATACACCTGAGCTGGCGGGTTTGAATACAGCCTGGGTTTGCCAAACAACAAAGACGGCTGCAACCAAAAAATGGCCGGGCATTGTGGCGGGCGCCTGTAGTTCCAGCTACTTGGGAGGCGGAGGCAAGAGACTCACTTGAGCCCAGGAATTGGAGGTTGCTGTGAGGTATGATACCACCACACTCTATCCAGGGTGACAGCTTGAGGCTCTGTCTCAAATAAAAAAAAAAAAAAGGAGATATAAGGAGGTCATTCCTCCTCAGGCATGAGTGCAGGCTGGCCACCTGTGGGCAGTGGGGTCCCAGATAAGCAAGTACCTGTAAGTCTGACCCAGACTGTTGTGCTAACAGGCCCAGTGCAAGAGCCTGTACAGGATAAATTATTTGATTAAATCTTGAAGAGTGAGAGTGGGGTATGATAGCAGAGCCTGTTGAAGAGGGGTGAAGCAGGTGAGGGTGTCAGTGTAACAGGGAAGAAGCCCTTGTAAGGGCTTGGTAGCCTTGTATAGAGGTTTGAATGGAGGCCAAAGTTAGGGATAGAAGATCTGAAATATCCTACAAGCCCCCAGGAGTAGATCTTGCTGTGTGGTTGGGACTGACATATTGGGTTTCACTGTGCCGTGTGGTGATCTCACACTTCCCAGGGTACATGGAAACCTATGTATGAGAGAGTTGGCTGGTTGAAATGGGCTATTGAAGGAAAAAAATTGACTCCCCAGGTTACACAAGTAATTAAGTAGGGTTATAGTGCTCTGGGAGGGTGATTCTAGTGACAGTTATCAGAGGAGCAGGCCATCACTATATGGATGGAAAGTGCTAGAGAGGAGGTATAGGGACCCTGGATCTTGGCTGAAAAGGTGGGGCTATCATGAAATCCCTGGATGTGCACTCCAGGTAAGCCATTGTGTTTGATGTGTGTCTGGGTCTATCCAAGTGAAGGCAAATAAATTCTGTGACTTGGGATCAAAGAGAATAATAAAGAAGGTTGGCCTGAGGTCAAGAACAGTGTAGGAAAGAGTATCTACTGATAGAAAAGAGTATCTACTGGGACTAAAGGAAAAGAGTGTATAAGATTTGGGAACTACTGGGTGAAGGGGGATAACTGCCTCATTGATGAGTTGGACATCCTTGACTAGTGTATGTGACCCATCAGATTTCCTCACTGAGGGGATGAGAGTGTTATAAGGGGAATATGGAGGTCATAGGATGCCAGTGTGGAGAAACTTAGAGATTGAGGGTTTTAGTACTCAGAAGGCATAGAGAGAGAGGTATTGAGGGTGAGAAGGAAATGTATTGGAGTCTTAATTAGTGTGACACCAGGAGTGTGGTAGATGGCTGCAATTGGGTGATAGACATCCCAGATTCGTGGATCTACATGGCATAGAGGGTTTCTGTTTATGTCCTGGTGTAGTAAGGGGGAGGTATAAAGAGTGTAAATTGGTTGAAAGGTGTTTGGTGAAGCTTAATAGTGGTCTGGAACTTACACATTATGTCTCATGCTAAAATTGGCATGGAGCAGGGATGAATAATGAAGAAGGAGTGTGGGGAATGGAGCAACAAGACAGGGATGGCTAGAGGCAATCAGAGAATTCCTTCAATCCCAACAATTGAGATGGGGGACCATACCAAAGGCAGAGCAGAGTAAGTGGCCCCATATCACAAAGGAATGAAATGTTCTTACTCCCAGCTAAAGGAGTTGCCCTGGGCTCTGTCACCTTCATGGATCAATAGGAGGCTGTGAGCAGGGCTGGCCCCATCAGTTGTCTTCCATAATTCTTAATTCTGGTAGCAGAATGGCCATACCAGCTTGTGGTCACAGTAAGGGGTGAAAAGTGAATTTGGGGCAGATTGGGCTATCGAGGGGGTTCAGGGCAGTCCGACTTCCTGTGTATATACAGGGTGGACATACATTTCATGTGCAATTTAAAACTGCATAGCAAATTCTGTACAGTTTTAAATTGCATGTGGACTTTATGGCCACCCTCTATATAAATGAATGACAGCAATAACTCAAGGAAAGCAAGAAATTAACTAGGATGATTTTGTTATTACACTGTACACCACCATATTTTTGGCTTTCAGGTAGGAAGAGACAAAGGTGCGGATTTCTTTGGTCATCCTAAATCCTGATTACTCTGACACCAGTCACCTCCACCATGCTGCCTATATTTGACCCCAATGAGATCAAAGTTGTGTATCTGAGGTGTATCAGTGATGAAGTCAGTGATACGTTTGCCCTGGCCCCTAAGTTTAGACCTGCTAGTTTGTATCCATCAAAGGGTGGTGATGACATTGCCAAGGCAACTGGTGACTGGAAGGGTTTGAGGATTATAGTAAAACTGACTATCCAGAACAGATAGGCCCAGATTGAAGTGATAACTTCTGCCTCTGTTCTTTGTCTGTCTCAAGGAACCACCAAGAGGCAGAAAGAAACAGAAAAACTTTCAAAATATCACTTTTGTTGAGACTATCAACAAGGCCAGGTAGATACAGCTCTGATCTTTAGCCAGAGAAATCTCTGGAACCATTAAAGAGATCAGGCTAATAAAAATATCTCAGATTGCATGTGAAGCCCGCACACTGTACCCCCATGATTGAACTAATGTGCACAGCTATGATTCAATAAAAAAAAAAAAAAGAGATTCTGGAGATAGCCTAGTCAGTGTGCTGCAGTGTTAATGTCAGCTGCCCTCATGACATCAATAATGACATCAACAATTGTGCTGTGGAATGCCCAGCTAGTTAAAAAGTATAAGGGAAAATGTTTCAATAATGGTTCATTTGACATTAAAAAGAAAACAAAACAAAAACAAAAAACACATACACCACTTATGAAACACTATAGCCTTTTTGAAAAGGGGCTTGGATTCATTTTAAACATAATATTGCAAACTATAGGGAATTCTATGTTATCAAAAGTGCTAGGTCCTCACTGGCTACTGACCATAAGCTAAATGAATTCCTTCCCATGTGGGCTTCTCCGATATGACGGAATACTTTAAACAATCCCATAAGTAAGAGAGAATGGTAGCAAGACAGAAATCATAATTTAACATCACCCACCAGCCTTATAGTGTTCTGTTGTTTCAAATTGAGTGATAGTTTTTGCCCACACTCATGGGAAGTAGATTTGAATACAGCATTGTCTGCTTGGTGTTTAAGATTATTCAGGGGACCATATTAGGGTCTGCCTGCTGCATCAGGTCTGGTCCCTTCTAAAATTGTTCCTCAGTGTTTACTTATTTTTCATGACCTTAACCGTTGGAAAAGTTGGTTGGTCATTTTGTACAATGTCCCAAAATATGATTTTGTCTGATGTTTGATAACTAGGGATCTGAGTTAAATTTATAATCATATAATTTTGAGGTCAGAATAAGGCAAAGTATATAATATTTAGAAATATAAACAAAAAGATTAAAATAATAGAGAAAAATTAGGAAACAACATAAAGAGAATTCATAATAATAATTTCCTTTAGTGTTTAAAGATGATGAAGTTAAGCAGATATACTCAGGGGATATTAATAACATTGCTAATTTTCTGGTTTTCAAAGTTCAACATTACTGTCAAAAGAAGAACCTTTTTAAAATCTAAGAATATTTTTAGGTTTACCAAGAGTTACAAAAGTAGTAAAGAGAGTTTTCTTATGCCACTATAAGTTTCCATATATTATTAATCTGTTATAATGGGGTGGGATATTTTCCATAATTATCTAAGCAATATAATGAATTACCTTTAACTATGAACCACATATTATTCAGATTGCTTAGTTTTTGCTTAATCTCCATTCCATGTTCCCAGCCAGTATTTCTCATCATATTTAGATGACACGTCGCCTTAGTTGCTTCTCAAAATAACAGTTTCTCAGAGTTTTCTTGATTTTGATTTGGGAAAGTCAAAATGATTACTAATTTGGGCTTTTCCTGCTGTTTCTCCCATAATTAGACTAGATCTGTTGGTGTTGTTGGTAAAATCATAGAGGGAATGCCATGACCATCATATCACTCAAGGGTATATACTGTCCACCTGTTTTACCACTGTTGGTATGAATCAGATCACCCAGATTGGATAGTTTCTATCAAATTTCTCTGCTGTACAATTATTTTTTCTTTTCCATTTTCAAAAGGTATGTTCAGAAAAGAACATCAGTATATGGAGAATTCACTTAAGTAGTGTGGAATCATACTATAGGGCATACAAGAGCATGTGAAAAGAATTATTTGGAACGTTCATCATGAACGTATCAATTTTTCTTTGTATATTGTATATTTATTTATTTATTTTCTTTAATTTTTGTTTTTTATTAAATCATAGCTGTGTACATTAGTGCAATCATGGGGTACAGTGTGCGGGCTTCATATACAATCTGAAATATTTTAATCCAACTGTTCGACAGAACTTTCATGTGATTTTCTCATTTATTGTGTGAAAAAATTTGTGTTCTTCATTTAGTAGGTTTCACCTGTCCCTTCTAAGATGCACCATAAGTGTGATACCACCATTTACCCCCACTCCACCCACCCTCCCTCTCCTCTTCCCTCCCTTACCCTTTCCCTGTCTTCTTGTTCTATAATTGAGTTATAGCCTTCATATGAAAGCTGTAAATTAGCTTCATATTAGGGCTGTATACATTGGATAATTTTCTTCCATTCTTGAGATACTTTGCTAAGAAGAATGTGTTCTTGCCCCATCCATGTAAATATGAAAGAGGTAAAGTCACCATCTTTCTTTAAGGCTGCATAATATTCCATGGTATACATGTACCATAATTTATTAATCCATTCATGAATCGATGGGCTCTTGTGCTTTTTGATTGGATGTTTTCTTTTTCTTTTTTTTTAGAAGTTTTATTTATTTATTTCAGTTTTTGGCCAGGGCTGGATTTGAACCTACTACCTTTGGTATATGGGACTGGTGCCCCACTCCTTGAGCCACAGGCGCCGCCCTGAATGTTTTCTTTATATATATATATTTTAGAATATTAAAGGACTTGACTGTTTTATTAGATTGTTTTTCTGGCTGAGGCTGGTCAAAGCTACAGTGATCTTCAGACAAAACCTGAAGTCAATATGCTACACTGTACTTTAGGCAAAGGCTGGTCAACTTGTTCTGACAAAGGCTGGTTGACTTTTTTATTGCTTTTTCAGTCTTTCCTCTGTAGCTAACTAAAGATATTTTAGATACTCTGAGTAATAATGTTTGAATTGGGATTTCTGTGATGTTTCAGTCTTCTGTTGCCTCCATTAACAATTTCTTGTAATTTTGCTGAATCTTCAGTTTTCTTTGAAAAGGAAAGTTTTATCCCTTGCAAACGCTCCCCACAAAGGCTTGTGAATAGTTAGGCCACCATATCCTCTATTTCAAATTCTTATTCCTGAATCCTACTAAAGAAATCCCTTTGCCACGTGTCCCCCCTCCTTTTTTTTTGTTTTTTGAGATAGGGTCTCAGCTTTGTTGCCTGGTCTAAAGTAACAGGAGTTTCATCATAGCTCACTGCAACTTCACAATCCTTTGGGCCAGGCACCATCTCATCCCTGCATACACAGGAAGTGTGCTAAGGCCTAGGGAAGGCAAATAGGCTTTGCAGGGCATAACCTGGGAGTGGTAGAGCTGGAACTCAAACCTGGCCTTTCTAGAGCTTGGACACTATCCTGCTGTTGCTAAGGGAGACAAAAGATACATGCTGAGGCAGTGGTAGGCAGGGACAGAGAAAGCCAGAGATGCAAAGACAGTGGAGGGGGCAATAAGGAAGTGGCAGGTGTTCAGGGACTTACATGGGAATCCTTTCACTTTAGACTCAGGAGCTCATATGGAGACCTGAAATTTGGAAATCTGAACTCATAACCACATTTCCCACCCATTGCCTCTTCTTTTCTCTTATTTTTCCACCCAATGTCTTTTCTATCACTTGTTTTCTAGAATCGTTGCAGTGTGCCAGTGGAACAGGCCTCTGAGTCGCTGCTGAAAAGCAAATTCTGCTTTGGAGCTGAAAATCTCATGAGGGTTCTGGGGAACTATTGCCGTCTTGGTAAAGTGCGCACTCACATCCATGTGGGTGTTGTGGGTAAGGCCTGACAAGCAGATATGGGGCCCAGGCTCCTTCCTGGGCTGAGACTTCACTGGGGGAAAGGATGCTGGGAACTCTGTGGTTTTTTGTTTGTTTGTTTGTTTTTTAAGAGACAGAGTCTCATTTTGTCTACTTGGTAGAGTGCTGTGGCGTCACAGCTCACAGCAACCTCCAACTCCTGGGCTTAGGTGATTCTCTTGCCTCAGCCTCCTGAGTAGCTGGGACTATAGGCACCCGCCACAATGTCTGGCTATTTTTTTTTTTTTTGAGACAGAGCCTCAAGCTGTCACCCTGGATAGAGTGCCTGGCATCACAGCTCACAGCAACCTCCAATTCCTGGGCTCAAGCGAGTCTCTTGCCTCCGCTTCCTAAGTAGCTGGGACCACAGGTGCCCACCACAACGCCCGGCCATTTTTTTGGTTGCAGCCGTCATTGTTGTTTGGTGGGTCTGGGCTGAATTTGAACCCGCCAGCTCAGGTGCACATGGCTGGCTCCTTAGCCCGTTGAGCCACAGGCACCGAGCCAATGCCTGGCTTTTTTTTTGTTGCAGTTTGGCTGGGGCTGAGTTTCAACCCACCCCCCTCGGTATATGGGGCCGGCGCCCTACTCACTGAGCCACAGGCACTGCCTTTGTTGCCTTTTTAAAGAAGCAGGGAGTGGTTTAGAAAGCAGTTTGTGATTTGCAATTTGTGTTGCTCAATATGGGAAAGCATACTCAGCATTACCATGGTGGTATTAAGAGTTAGAATCATGGATCACCAGACTTGGAGTTACCATCTTATTCTGTCAGCTGTGGGAGGGAGGAATAACCATGCCCGTTTTATAGATGAGAACACTGAGGCTCAAAGAAAGGAAAAGGGACTTGTGGAGCTCAGCCCTATGAGCTGAGCCCTTTGAGCTAAGGCTCAAACTTGGGTCTTTTGGTACTTAGGTTACTGAAGGGGAGGGATAGTGGAACAGGAATAGGGAATTGATAGAGGCAGAGACAGATCATGAGGGAGAGAAAGTAAAGCCAAGAGAAAGACATTGGGGAGAAAGCTGGGCACTGAGAATATGTAGGTATACATACCTGAATAGACACAGAAGATGACACAGAAAAAGAACTAGGAAGCCAGATGGAAGAGCTTGTGGGGAATTGAAAGAGGAGACAAATTTAAATGTAGAGACATGCGGAGAGAAGGAGATATAATCAGAAAGAAACATCAAAGAGACATACAGACAGGCACATGTACAGAGATCTGCAGAGGGAGATATAAGAAGGATAGAAATGTAGACATATATACTCAAAGAAAGAATGAGAGAGACATACAGGGATAGAGACTCATTCAGAGAGAGATACTCATAGAAACAGGCTGGAACCAGGCTGTAAATATTTGTGTAGAGGAATACATATACAAAGATCTAAATACATATACAGATCCACACTGCAGGCCTGGAGGAGGCATATCTGGAGACACAGACCCAAGGCAGAATGCATGCAGACCAAGCCTCCCCCTCCGACTTACCCATGCATATAGAGCCACAGAGAGACAACACCTTGCCCAGGTATAGTGCAACTCTCAGATGTAATCATGTTCCTAGAGTCACAGAGCGATACAAATACACAGACTTGTCTGTGATGAGACAGGTACATTTATGTGCATAGAGGGAATAGACACAGAGGTTAGGGAGACACAGTGAAACATATACAGCATGCATAGAGGGGAATACATACAAAGAAGAGGAACATGGGTAGAAAGAGATTGTAGGAGTTGGCAGAGAGGGAATTACAAAGAAGCAGAAAAGGTGGAGTGGGGAGAATCAGAGAAAGGATCATGGCCAGAATGAGAGAGAAACCAGCAGAGATACAGTTATACAGAAAAACAGATATGATAGAGAAATAGACTGAGTGGGAGAGAGACAAGGAAAAGAGGTGATACTTAGAATGAAAATGACCCAAGAGACAGAGTGCAAGAGAAGTGAACAGAGATTTCACGTAAGGGGTACACCCAGGCATATACATGGGTAGTATGTACATGTAAACTCGAGCACATACAGAAAGAATGGTGACAGTGAGACCCATTAAGGGAGAAATACATAAAGACATCCACAGGCCGAGAATGGCTCACAGGTACCCAAACAGGAAAACACATACCACAATCAGACAGCTGCACAGAGAACTAGCTTCTGGAGGAGAGCCTTACTGACCTCCAAGGGAATTACACTAGGTTCTCTGTTTCATAGATACTTCTGGATGTTTGCCTTCTGCTGGATCATATCACTGAGACCTTGGAATGATCACCTTTGCCAGGCTGTTTGTGGATGGGAGAGTGCCACATCTAGAGAGAGGAACTCTAGTCTAACTAGTATGCTCACAAATAGGGGAGAGAGATAGAATGTCCCAGTAGATAGAAAGGCTTAGTTAGGGCATGGGGAAGGAAGGCAGTATAATAGACTCTATTTTAGGCTTCTTCATGGCCTGATCACTCTGCCTGCCTGGGCCTCACACAGGCGGGCCTGAGTATTCCTGAGAGCCTTTTCTGCCCTGAGCCATCTGCTGCTACTTTGTAGGTCTTCCCAATGTTGGGAAGAGCAGCCTGATCAATAGCCTGAAGCGCAGCCGTGCATGCAGTGTGGGAGCTATTCCTGGGGTCACTAAGTAAGTATCTGCCTGCTCCCTTACTCCACAGCTCTTTGAGCCTACCATTTCCCCTCAACTCCCATGCCTCAGAACTCCTGTCTTTATTTTAGACCGTCCCCTACTTTTTTATCCAGGCATGACAGTCACACTAATAGCCCTCAGCTACCTGACATACCCTAGGTGTGGACCAGGTACTCAATTGGGTGTTCCCTGTTAGCTCCTTGTATCCTTGTAACAGCTATGCAAGATTGTGATACTAATGAGTAGTTCCATTACTTAGATGAAGCAACTGAGCCTAGGAGAGTCAAAAACTTGCCTAAGGTCCTGCATCTCAGTTCTCAGTTGCAGAGACTAGATTAAAATCAGCCCCAGATCTGTAGAGCCCCAGAGCCCCTACCTCCCAGCCCTACATTTCTCATCTTCATCTCAAATACACACTCCCATTACTCCTCTACACCCTTCTCCCAGCCTAACTTTGTGATTGGGGATGCCAGACTCATTCACACCTTCTCTCCTGCCCCAGATTCATGCAAGAGGTCTATCTGGACAAGTGCATCAGGCTGCTGGATGCTCCAGGCATCGTCCCAGGCCCCAGCTTAGAGGTGGGTACCATCCTGCGCAACTGTGTCCACGTACAGAAGCTGACAGACCCTGTGACCCCAGTGGAGACCATCCTGCAGCGCTGTAATCTGGAGGAGGTATGCAGCAGGGGCCTGGCTGATGCCCTACTCCACTGCAATGGCTCTTCATTCTTCTTCATTACTTTTCTCCATCCTCCCTTTACCAGATTTCCAAGTATTATGGCATCTCTGGGTTCCAGACCACCGAGTACTTTCTGACTGCAGTGGCCCACCGCTTGGGGAAGAAGAAGAAGGGAGGCTTATACAGTCAGGAGCAGGCAGCTAAAGCTGTCCTGGCTGACTGGGTGAGGTGAGGAGGCAGGGTTAAGGTCTTCTGGAAGCCCTGGTCCAGAATGGGGCTCATCTGTAGTCATTGCAGTCAATGGGACCGCCTGATTTTCTGGGTCCCAGGGCAGGGGATGTCCAAGGCAGCAGGTCATTTCCTACCTGGGACATTATGCCCAGTGATTATCCAGCACCTCAACTCCTTATTATTCAGAAGCTACTGCCTACAATTTATTATTGTCCCTCATTGTTTCTGGCTGTTAACTCATTCTCTCTTTGGTCTTCTGTTTTCTCAATGACTTTACCACTAATCTCCCCTACCTCCCAATGCAGTGGGAAGATCAGCTTCTACACACCACCACCACCTACCCACACTCTTCCCACCCATCTCAGTGCTGAGATTGTTAAGGAAATGACTGAGGTCTTTGACATTGAGGATATTGAGCAGACCAATGAAGATAACATGGAATGTAAGTGTGGCAGGGTGGGTGCACTTGATGTTGCATTAGTGGAGCCACGTAAACCTGATGTCATTTCTTACGTTTGACCTTCTCCTCCCCTGGTTCTACTTGAGCTTTGAGCAGAATTTTTTGTTTTTGAGACAGAGCCTCAAGCTGTCACCCTGGGTAGAGTGCTGTGGCCTCATAGCTCACAGCAACCTCCAATTCCTGGGCTCAAGCGAGTCTCCTGCCTCTGCCTCCCAGAGGTAAGTAGCTGGGACTACAGGCGCCCGCCACAATGCCCGGCTATTTTTTGGTTGCAGCCGTCATTGTTGCTTGGCGGGCCCCCACTGGATTCGAACCCGCCAGCTCAGGTAGAGATGGGATGTCGTGCACAGGTTGGTCTTGAACTCCTGACCTCAAGCAATCCTCTTCCTTTGTTCCCTAGAGTGCTGGGATTACAGGTCTGAGCCGTTGCTCCCAGCCTAGGCAAGTTGTTTAAACAGATCTAGGCTTAATTTCTTTTCCTGTAAGGTGGAGAATTCTAATATTGGCTATAGGGTGGTAGTAGTTGTGAGCTTTTGGTAGCTATAAAAGAAATCAGCCAAGTATGTGCTTACCTCCATTGAAGTGCTTCAGAAATGTGAGGCTCCATTCTCATATCAGGACCTGGAATGGGCTAAGACGGTACTCTCAAAAACTGTTTCTCTAACGTTGCCCTGAGCTTTTTCACAGCCATGTCCAGTCAATTCTTAGGTTTTCCTTCTTTACTCCTATTGGTGAAGGAGGTATCCAAGTCACAGAAAGGTGTGAACCAGCTCTCCTGCCCTCTTGTCTTAGATTATTCTAGCTCACAGTAGCTAGGTGGACAAAAGTATAAAGTGCCTGGTTTCAAATTCCAAGTGTTGTTTTCTTTTAGCTGTATGATGCTGAAGAATTTACTTCACTTCTTCCTGTCTCGGTGACATCTGTAAAATAAGGATAATAACATCCCCCATAAGATAGTTGGGAAGGTTTATTTAATATGTAAGATACTTAAAACAACCGTATCTAGCACATATATATATAAAATAAAAGTTCAGTGAATGTTAGCTTTGTTTTTTGGCTGGGGCTGGGTTTGAACCTGCCACCTCTGGTATATGGGGCTGGCACCCTACTCCTTGAGCCACAGGCACTACCCTAGCTGTTATTTTTTTAAGAGAAAGTTTAGAGCACTTCCAAAGAGAGTTGGAAGTGGGTCCCCTCATGAAGGAGAGGAGAGAGAGAGAGACACCAATGTTAGCTGTTATTAAGATGAGTATTTGCTGGGCTATGATAATAACTTACAGAAACTCCTGAGAATGTTTGTTCTCTTTGGATTCTACTCTCTGCAGCCCTAGCTTATGGCTCCTGCTTTCTTCTCAACTCTGCCTAACAGGTGCCCAGTGTTCTCTAGGCTTGTTTGTAGACACTCTTGGGTAGTTGGGAAAGCCCTGCCTTCTAGGTTCTCTGTTTCTTCTCTTGAGGGCCATAGTTTTCCCTTTCTGGATCTTTCAGTGTCCCTGGTTTACACATGAGGACAGCAATATTTGCCTGTTTCCTAGTTTATTCCTCATGTGGCTTTTGGCATAAGTTAGTCTACTTTCTGACTAACTGGATCAATAAGGGTGGATTACCCTGGATTGATAAGGGTGAAGAGGGATTAGATGGCCCTGGGAAGGGGGTGGGAGCAAAGTTGTAGAAGCAAGTGTGAGGGTAGTGGTGCCAAAAGCAATAGGCACATCTGAAGATTGCTGTGGAGATCAGCTCCAGGCAAGGGGCCAGAGAGAGGAGGAGAGGGTCCTAATCTTGGGAAGAGAATCCCAGGGGGTACCACTTACAGAGCAGCACCTTGTGCCAAACCATTGTAGGTGTGAATAGAGCTTGTGGCATTCCTATTTTCTAGAGGGGGGGCTCTGAGACCAGCTCTCAGCAGGTGAGTCTGAGTGTCCTACTGCAAAAGTCATGTTTTTAACCCTTTGTCATATGGCCTCTCAGCAGGAACAAAAATACTCTCCCACTCAACTCCTGGGCAGCATCCACAAGCCTTTTTTTTTTGCTGAGGCCTATCTATGGGGCAGGCAGCAGGGTGGAACTATGTCCTTGACAGTGGTATTGGTTGTCTTAAAGGCTTGGCCACTGGAGAATCTGATGAGCTGTTAGGTGACACAGACTCACTCGCAATGGAGATCAAGTGGCACCATTCTCCAATGATGAAAATAGCAGATGCCATTGAAAATAAAACCACCATGTATAAGGTATCTAACCCTTTTCTTTGTGGCAACCTTCTCTGCCTGGGGCTCTGGGGAGTAGTCATTCCCTTCTGCCTAGCTCTCATGTGGCAAGATACAGGTGGTTCATTCACTTCCTGTGGGCTCCTGGATATCTGGCCTGGTGTATCCTTTGCCAAACAATGATAGGTTCAAGGAGAAGGCACCCTCTCCCAAGCAGCTTCCCCAGCCTTGATTCTAGCCCATAGAACCGGTTTCACTATTTAACTACCCAATCGTCCAAGTTGCAAATAACTATTCCTTCTTCCTAACTAGTATCTAGGATCCCACTTTAAGCATACAAGTGGGGGCACCTAGGATCCCACTGTTCAAGTCATTAAGTCCTCTGGCATCTCCCTCCTAAATCTCTTGAGAAGCTCTTGACTTCTTTTCATCCCTGCTATTCCTATAACCCTAGATTAAATCTTAAAATCCTTACTTACTTCGATGTATATTGTGTGGTTTCTAATGGCCCAATCTGACCATGTTACCTCCTCCACTTAAATTCCTTTCATGGCTCCCCAGCATCTGTAGCCACAAGTCTACATGCCTGTGGCCTGCTATTCAAAGCCTGCAGGTTGTGATATGACTCTTGAAGGTTTTTTTGCTTCTTTGTGTGCTATTGCCCCCATCTCTCCCCTTCAGGAGTTCACATTTTTAGAGGGTTTCAGACACAGACATCTGCACTGTTATGAAAGACTCATGGTGAGTGGGGTAGAAGTTGGGAGTTGGGACATCATGGCTGTGAAGGCACTAACCAATACTACTTGTGGGTTAGGGAAGTCTCACTTGTGCCAGGCATTGAAAGCTGATGAGTTCTTTGGGCAAGGGGGCCAGCAGCATATGGGCAAGGGCTCAACCTATGCTAATGTCGAGGCCCAAAAAGAAGTGTGGTGTTTTGGGGAAATTGCTAGTGGTGAGTGATGGCTGTAGTAGGGGGTAGGAGGCAGAGAAAACGAGTCTGGAATCAGATCACAGAAGGCCTTGAGTTTGACTTTAAACCATAGAAAAGCTGGTTAGTTTTTCTGAGTGAAGGTTTTTTCCCCCTATTATATTTATTTAGTTTTTTTTCCTTTTCATTTGTGTTTTTAACTGAGTAATACGTATACACGGAATAAAATTTAAAATATTTATTAAAGGCTATCCAGTGAAAATAAGTCTCTTCCCTACGTCTATCTTCTACTCACCCTGTCCCTTTCTTGGAGGTGGTCACTATTTAGCAGACTTCTGAATGTCCTTTCAGAGCTATCCATTATTTGTATACAGAAATACATACATGGAAGCAGATATAGATAACTATTTTAATGCAAATAGCATGCTATTTGTGTTGTTCTGAATTTTTCTTATTTCATTTACACATTCATCTGGGAGATTATTTCACATATTAAGGAGCTGTGCTTTATTTTTCATAGCTGCATACTAATCCAGAAGGGTTTTAACCAGGGAAGTTACATGGTCAGGTTTGTATATTAGAACATCACTCTAGCAGCTGGGGTAAAAATCAGATTTTTGTAGAAAGAGAAGGCCATGGTGAAGGTAATGAGTCCAGAGAGGAAACTGTATTCTATATTCAGTCTGTAAGAGAAGATGAAGTCTGAACTCTGGCAATAGCAGGAATCACACCATTCCCAACCTCATGTAGTTTCAGAGGTTCCTTTGTTGCTTAACGGAAAATCAGCATAAAGTTTTATGTTTAAGGCCACTCCCCCATCTTTCTTACTGAGCCCACAAACCCCAGAACATAGCATTTTCCCTCAAGAACCTAACAGTAGTTTCCTACTCTACTACTAGTTCCAGATTTAGGCCACCCATTGCACAATTCTGAGAGACACTATTTAGGTATACTATATTGTGAATGGTGGCCCTGTCTCCAACCCCAGAGGTGTATAATATGGTAGCATTGTTCAGACCCATCCCATCTTATCTTTTCCCCACTATAGTATAGTAGGTGGTCATGGGCTCTGGAGCCATATTTCTTTTTTCTTTTTCTTTTTCTTTTTTTTTTTTTTTGGAGCCATATTTCTTGAGTTCTACTTACCTCTACTGCTTACTAGCTAGGTGACCTTCGGTATCTTGTTTGTCATAGTTTTATTAGAAGGATTAAATGAATTAATACTTATATATATTACATAGATATGTGTGTATGTATGCTTACAATGGTACCTGGCACATAATAAGCTTTCTGTCAATATTGGCTTTTACTGCCCACATTGACCTTTCAAAGCTTCTCCCAAACAGATAATCCTTTTTGGTGCCCACCTATACTCTGTGCTTTTCAATGTTTAGTCAGGAATGACCCTATCCATTAGTAATATATTTACCACCAGCATTGCCCCTAACCTCTTGGTCACTCATCCTTCCTGTCTCCAGTGGGAAGTTACAAGTCTGCTCTGACTTGTATAGATTGTTGTATCCTTTTTAGCCTGGTTGCTTCCTTAAAGTATAACTGAGGGTGGCGCATTTCTCTGTCCCCAGCATTTCCTCACACAGAATAGGACACAAAATACGTGTCAGAAATATTTGTTAAATTGAGTAAGGGCTACATAAGTAAAGAATCATTGTAATACCAATTGTCATTTAGCAAATAACTCTACCTTTTCATTTTATTTTTGTTAAGCCATGTAAGCTACCCATTATCAATCTCCCCATTTGACAGATGAGCAAACTAAGACTGAGAGGTTAACTAAACACCTGCTAGTGTGTGGTGGAGCCAGAATTGGAGTTTAGTTCCTTATGGTTCCAGGTTTGTGGTTCTTACCCAAGCCTTTCCCTGCCACCTCTGTAGAAGGTTTTGGAAGTACTCCGGGGGATCTTGACCTTCTTCTCTCTCTGTAGATTGGAGATCTCACTGGGTACTGCACCAAACCAAACCATCATCAGGTGGGGTGGGCTAAATGCGAGCTGGACCACTGCCCTAGTACTGTGGATGTCTGTGCAGTGGACCGCTGCCCGATGTTGCAGAGGATCATGGAGATAGACCCCCTGCATCAGGGCCAGGCTCTGGCGTCTGCCTTGAAGAATAAGAAGAAGATGCAGAAGCGTACAGGTGGGGGCACCTGGGCATCCATATGCTTAAAGGGGCCTGCCTGGATCCTTGATTGGGGCTCTTGAATGAGTATATCTGTGTCTAGCTCCAGGCTAAGGTTTAGGGGCCAGGGATGTGTTAGGAAGCTCAGCTGCTAGCTCAGTGGTTCTTAAACCTTAGCTTGTATTAGAATTGCCTGCAGGTTTTTTTTTTTTTTTTTGAGACAGAGTCTTACTATGTTGCCCTTGGTAGAGTGCTGTGGTGTCACAGCTCTACCTCTATCTCTTGGGCTTAAGTGATTCTTTTCCCTCAGCTTCCCAAGTAGCTGGGACTATAGCTGCCCACCACAATGCCCGGCTATTTTTTTGTGGCAGTTGTCATTGTTATTTAGCAGGCCTGGGCTGGGTTTGAACCCACCTGCCTCTGTGTATGTGGCTGGTGCCCTAACAGCTGAGCTTCGGGCACTGAGCCTGCCTGCAGGGTTTTAAAACACAGATTTCTGGGCCCCTCTTATAGAGTTTCTAATTGCATAGGTCAGCTGTGAGGTATGAGCATTTGTATTTTTTTTTTCCTAGACAGAGTCTCATTATGCCACTCTCAGTAGAGTGTCATGGTGTTACAGCTCACAGCAACCTCAAACTCTTGGGCTTAAGTGATTCTCTTACCTCAGCCTCCCAAGTAGCTAAGACTATAGGCACCTGCCATGACGCCCAGTTATTTTATTTTATTTTTTTGTTGTTGCAGTTGTCATTGTTGTTTAGCTGTCTCAGGCCGGATTTGAACCTGTCAGCCTTGGTGCATGTGGCTGGCACCTTAGCCGCTTGAGCCACAGGTGCCGAGCCTGTCTATTTTTTTTTGTTGCAGTTGCCATTGTTGTTTAGCTGGCCCGGGCTGGTTTCGAACCCACTAGCTTCGGTGTATGTGGCTGACATGGTAATCACTGTGCTATAGGCAACAAGCCAAGCATTCGGATTTTTTTGTTTGTTTTTTGTTTTGTGGTTTTTGGCCAGGGCTGGGTTTGAACTCGCCACCTCTGGCATATGGGGCCGGCGCCTTACTCCTTTGAGCCACAGGCGCCACCCAGCATTTGTATTTTTAACAGGTTTCTCTAGGGGCCATACTTGGAGAACCACTGGCCTAGTTTGTGTATCAAATAGTCACCATTTATTTATGAGATACTTTCTACAGCTTGTAGTAGCTTGTAGGCTGTGTCTTTTTTTACTTTACCAATAGACAGTATGTTCAAAATCTAAAATGTGTGAAAGGGTATATAGTAAAATCTCTCCCATCTCCTAGTCATCCAGGCCTTCCTCCATAGGCAGCCTGTTAATTAATTTCTTGTGTCTCTTTCCTGAGATAGATACATAAGCAAATAGCTGTATATTCTCTTTTCGCTTTTTCTACACAAATACTACTCTACTGGACACACAATTTTGCCGCATTATTTTCCCATTCAGTATATTTTAGGGATAGTTTCACATCAATACACAAAAGATCTTCCCTTCATTTTATTGATGCTCCATTGTGCAAGTGGCACATTCAGATCTCTATGCTGCACTTATATCTTCACTAACTTATTGCAAAAATATTATCCTTATTTGGTAAGTGAGGAAACTGAGACCCAGAGGCATTGACACATTCAATATAAGACAACTTAGTAACTGATGGACCCAAAATGCAAACCTATGATTATTTGACATCATCAGACCTATTCTTTGAACTAGATTGTTTTCATAACCAGGATTCACACAGAGTCCTTTGGTTTCCATATGAATTGCCCTTGAATACCTAGTCTTATTAGGGAGTGGGGAGAAGATAAGACTTTGTAGCACAGAGTTATCATTCTGGAAACACAACATCTCCTAGCCCAGTGAAGGAGCTTAACCCAACCTGGGGATGGTGGTTGGGTAGGGGCAATCAGAGAAGGCTTTCTGGAGAAGGTAAAGTCTGAGGGACATCCTGAGGTCAGGTTGTGTCTGTGGGATGAGAGGTATGCATGGTAAGCATTCAGGGTCAAAGCTTTTACAGCCATGCTGCCCCTTTTCTGTGAGAGGTCTTGTTTTGAGGGTAACAGCAAAGAACTAAGTTCAACACAGTGAAGGCAAATTACTGTTTTAGTATTTGGAAGGGGCAAAAATATTTGGGAGTTCAGTAAGTCTGAAACCTCAAGTTAAAAGCTACGTTGGGATAATTTCACAGATAGACAAATGGATCTACCTGTGAGGTTGAGCAGTGGCTTCCAGCAGCCCCCTAGTTCTTTGGATTAGGTTTTGGAGGTGAGTGAACTGGTTTGAAAGCTTGTTATAGACCAAGGTAGAGGTAGGTCAGCTCTGCCTTATCAGGCTGCCTCTTAGCAAGCCAACCACCAAGTGACTGCCTATATTTCTTCATCTGCAGATAAAATTGCCAACAAGTTGTCTGATTCCATGATGTCTGTCCTTGATTTCTCTGGCAACACTGATGACAGTACTGGTGACAGATGGACTCATCTCATTCCCTCCTAGAAGCACCAGTTCCAGTGGGATGGGAGAATACTGATGAAATAGTTTGGTTCTGTCTGAAGCACCTGCATATTAAAAGAATCCCTCCCCTATAATGTGCCCCCTCATTTTCTTCCACTTTCTCTGGTAAAAAGAATCCTAAGAGGTTGGAGTTGCCATACCCAATATCCTTTATTTAGCTCCTGTTGTGTCACAGAAGAAATAAAAAATATATTAGCAAAGTCCAAGTGCTAACTATTTATCCCCCACCCTGTTTTTCTCTTTTGTTTTTTTGGTTGTAGTTGTCAATGTTCTTTGGCTGAATGGGATAGATTCGAACCTGCCAGCTCTGGTGTATGTGGCTGGCACCCTAGCCACTAAGCTACAGTCACCGAGCCACCCACACAACTTCTTAAATGGCTGAATGTATGATCTGGGGGTCCCTGGGAGGGTGATGACTTCATTACCACTACACAAAAGATTTTAGCAATAATGCATTCCAATAGTGAGCTTCAGGCCACACATCTTCTAAGTCCATAGGTCGTCATCTGGGTCACAGTGGGAGTAGAGGGAACCAGGATGAGCTTTCTTTGTCTCTGGAAAGGTCTGGGGACAGGCCTCTTTCCCTTCTAGACCACTTCTAGCCCAAGTACTCAGAATGCCCCTTCTCAGGATCTCGTTCCTCAGGGAGTAGAAATGAAACCGGCTACCCATGCCACGCATAGGGATCCTATCCCTTCAGTTAACAAACAAGCCAGGCTGGTGCTGAAGTATAGTAGGCAGTACCTAGTTCACATGAAGAGAAAACAAGCCACCTCTTGGTAGGGAGGCCGGACACTTCAGAGGCAAGTTCTGTTTGGGGGCATTTGAGGGCAGATTGTGAATTGAAGGAATCCCTTTAACTGAAGTACTCTGGCTGAGCCCTGCACTTGTGTACCCATGTTTCATCCAGCAGCAGCATTTGAGTTCCATAATTCAAGAAGGTTCTGGTACCATTTATTCAAAGGCCATCCTCAAGACAGCTGTTAGGTTTAGGGGTCCATCAACCAACTCCTTTTCTAGCATCTGAAAGCCACCCAATTAAAGTATAATAGCTAACTTCTCTCAGTGATCCTACCCCATCAGACAAGGACAGTGAGCCCAAACAATGCTAGAGGCCTTCAGAAAAGTTCTGGAGTAGAATGATCACAACTGAAATAGCTCACCCTCAAATATCAGGGTTTTTTGGGGCCATGCACACAGTTTCAGTTCCTAGAAATCAGTCTGAGTGGACACATTTAACATGGGAGAGGATTGCATTATTTCGTTTTTTTTTTTTTTTTTAATTTATAAAAAATAGTTTATTTCTCCAACTTCTAGAGTCGTCAAGGCATCAGCAGCACCTTTGGTGTCTGGTAAGGGCTTGTTCTCTGCTTCCAAAATGCCACTTTTTTGCTCCATCCTCACATGGTGGAAACACAAAAAAGGGATAAACTCATTCTCAAGCCCTTTTATAAGGACATTAACCCCATCTTATTAGCCTAATCACTTCCTGAAGGCCCCACTTCTTAACACCATCACCTTGGCATTTAAGTTACAATGTATGAATTTTGGAGACACACGTACATTCACACCATAGAAGAACTGCTTTGACCTCATCTCATAAATTTTTATTTTTTTGAGACAGAGCCTCAAGCCGACGCCCCTGGGTAGAGTGCTGTGGTGTCACAGCTCACAGCAACCTCAAACTCCTGGGCTTAAGTGATTCTCTTGCCTCAGCCTCCCAAGTAGCTGGGACTGCAGGCGCCCGCCACAGCACCCGGCCATTTTTTTTTAGTTTTTGGTTGTAGTTGTCATTGCTATTTTGGCAGGCCCGGGCTGGATCAAACCCACCAGGTCCAGTGTATGTGGCTGGCACCCTAGCTGCCCGAGCTACAGGTGCTGAGCCATCTCACAAATTTTTATATGTGTGTTTTTATTTATTTATTTATTTTTTTAAATAATTTTATTGAATCATAATTCTGTACATTGGTGCAATCATAGGGCACGATCATTTTTTGAGACAGAGCCTCAAGCTATCACCCTGGATAGAGTGCTGTAACATCACAGCTCACAGCAACCTTCAATTCCTGGGCTTAAGCGAGTCGCTTGCCTCTGCTTCCCAAGTAGCTGGGACCACAGGTGCCCACCACAATTCCCGGCCATTTTTTGGTTGCAGCCGTCATTGTTGTTTGGTGGGCCCGGGCTGGATTCGAACCCGCCAGCTCAGGTGTATGTGGCTGGCGCCTTAGCCCACTGAGCCACAGGCGCCGAGCCGTGTGTTTTTATTTTTATTTAGTCAAAGTATTTTCTCACATCTTTTGGGACTTTCTCTTTGACCCATAGATAGTTTAGATGTGTGATATTTAATTTCCAAGGGTATGGAGATACACCAGTTATCTTTCCATTATTGATTCATAGTTCAATTACATTATGGTCGGAGAACATAGTTCATATAATTTTGATTCATATATATATATATATATGTATGTAGGTATGCATATGTATATATGTATATAAAGTTTCAGGTTAATGTGAGGGTACAAACAACTAGGTTACAATGTTTGCATTTATAGAGGTAGAGTCCCTCTTGTATTTATGTCCTGTACCCAAGAGGTGTGCCACATACCCTTACATTGTGCCTCATAAGTGAGAGTACACAAATACCCCTCCATCCCCTCCTCTCCTTCCTCCTACCAATAAAATTGAATTGAATTTTTCTCATATGTTGGCATGCATTAGATCATCTGCTGGCTTTATATGAGTATTGAGTACATTGGGTTAATACAAAAGATATAAAGTCTTCATATTTTTAATGACTGAATAGTATTCCATGGTATACATACACTACAGTTGGTTAATCCATTCCTGGGTTAATGGGCATTTACATTGTTTCCACATCTTGGTGAAAGTAAATTGAGCTGTGATAAACAACTAGTGCATATGTCCTTATGTTAAAATGAGTTTTTAATTTTTTTTTTTCTGGATAGATGCCTAGTCATGGTATTGTAAGGTCTAATTTGAATTATTTGAAGATTCTCTATACTGCTTACTAAAGAGGCTATATTAATTTGTAGTCCCATGAGCAGTGCAAAAGTATTCCCTTCTTTCCACATCTACACCAGAATCTGCAACTTTGGGAATTTGTGATGTGGGTAATTCTCACTGGGGTTAGGTAATATTTTAGGGTGGTTTTGATTTGCATTTCCCTTATGATTAGGAACAATGAGCATTTTTTCATGTTTGTTAGCTATTCATCTGTCTTCCTCAGGGAAGGTTCTGTTCATGTCTCTTGCCCCGTGTTCGATAAGATTGTTTGTTCTTTTTCTGTTAATTTGAGTTCTCTGTAGATTCTACTTATCAAACCTTTGCCAAATTCATAACATGCAAATATTTTTCCCATTTTAAGGTTGTCTACTTGCTTTAATTGTTGTATCCTTAGCTATGCAGAAGTTTTTCAGTTTAATTAAGTCTCATTTGTTTATTTTTGGTGTGATTACCACTGAAGTCTTAATAAAATCTTTCCCCAGGCTGACATCCTCAAAATTTTTTACCACACTTTCTTCTAGGATTTTTATCATTTCATGTGATAGATTTAAATGTTTTATCTATCATGAGTCAGTTTTTATAAGTGATGAAAGGTGTGAGTCCAGTTTCAGTTTTTTAGATGTGGTTATCCAGTTCTCCCAGTACCATTTATTGAATAGGGATTCCTTTCCCCACTGTATGCTTTTATTTGGTTTATCAAAGATCAGATGGCAATAAGAGGCTGGTTTCAACTCTAGGTTTTCTATTCTGTTTCATATGTCTATGTTTCTATTTTTGTGCCAATATACTGCTCTTTTGATCACCATGGACTGGTAATATAACCTAAAGACTGCTACAGTGATGCCTCTGGCTTTGTTTTTATTACTAAGAATTACCGTGGCTATACGAGATTTTTCCTGTTTTCATACAAAATGAAGAACTATTTTTTTGAATTCTTCAAAGTATTCTGTTGGTATTTTAATGGGAATTGCGTTGACACTGTAGATCAGGGGTCCTTAAACTTTTTAAACAGGGGGCCAGTCACTGTCCCTCAGACCATTGATGGGCCGGACTATAGTTTAAAAAAAAAAACTATGAACAAATTCCTGTGCACAGTGCACATATCTTATTTTGAAGTAAAAAAAAAAAAAAGGAACAAATACAATATTTAAAATGAACAACCCAAATAAACTTAAATCAACAAACTTACCAGTATTTCAATGGGACCTATGGGCCTGCTTTTGGCTAATGAGATGGTCAATACCCAGTTCCATATTTGTCACTGCTAGTTGTAACAAGTGATGCAAGTTTTAGTCTAAATTTGGTTGGAGATTTCAGATGTTTCATACTGGAAAATGTCTGTTCACAGGCATAAGTGCTGCAAAAGATGGTTGCCCTTTTGAGTGCATGGTTCCTGAGATTAGGGTATGTCTCAGAGGGGAGAGATACATAGAAATTAGGAAGGCTGCTTGACTTGAATGTGTTTTTCAGAGAGTCACAATTCTGTAGTTCAGCCAGTTCCATTTGGTAAATTTATCCATATTTTCTTTTTTTTAATTTCAAGATACTTTATTCTTAAAACAGGTCACAACACTAAGCTTTTGGTCCATTCTGCCACTGTACAAGCTACAAATGCTTGCTGAGCAGCGGAAGGGTGCTCTTTCATAGCATGTCTAAAAAGTGAATAAAAATCCATATAAAACAAATATTCAAATAGTTTCCATAGAAGCACAGATAAGTATGACCTCATCTCCTAATCTTACATATTGCTGCATCTGTGCCAACCATACTCTTACAAAGACATTTCAAAACTAGCAATAATTAAGTTAAACACTCCCCCCCAATCCCTTAATTCAAGCTAAACTCACAGTTAACAGCTACAGAATGATATCTACACATTAATACTAACTGAAGCACAAGTTGCTGGGTGACGTTTCATTCCACTTTCCCAAGCACAAGACACAGGCAAAGTGCCAACATCCTGCTCTTCTACTTCAGGTAGGTAGTCGGGGTTTTGGATTTGCTGCATAAGTTGCCGCACCGGTCCTGATATTACATAGTAGATTGTTGGCCTCTGAAATCCATTGAAAGTAGAAGCAGCAGCTACAGTGTAAGCACCCATATTTTCAAAGAGCATCCAGTCACCCACATGAATTTCTGGCATGTCACAGCACTCAACCATCCAGTCAAGGCCATCTCATGATGGTCCCCATATGCTGGATGAATAATATTTCTCATCTGGTGTAGGTCTCTTTTGCAGAAGAGGCTTTACATGAGCATGATCATAAAGGATGCAATTAAACAATCCATATACTCCATCATTGATGTAATAAATAAAGGTTTGTTCACTGGACTCATCTTCATCATCAGAGCCTATCTGTTCCTTTAATACAATTTTTTTTGGCAATGATATTAACTGCAAGTGTGAAGGGTGATGCAACATAATATCTGCCTGGCTCAGCTATGATTCTCACTCCACAGTCTGATGGAAAGTACTTGTCCAATGCTGGGTTGATTATACCAGTGATCTCTTCAAATTTAAGCTTCACATCCTCAGATTCAGGAAAGCCACCACCAATATCAAGCAAGTACATGCTGAATCCAAACTCAGCTTCCATGTCAAAGACACAGCGAGCATCAGAGATTGCCTGTACGAAGGTCTCAGGATCAGTATGGCCACTTCCTACGTGGAAGCTGACACCAATGACATCAATATTTAGCTCTTTT
>CAUYON010138494.1:0-14036 GCA_963573935.1 Arctocebus calabarensis | reverse complement strand
GGAGACTATAATTACAAAATTACCTATGTCTTTTCATACACACTCCAATACAAACACAATTAATCTTAGCCAACTACTTAACCGTAGTAGCTCCTGAGCGTTTCACTTCTTCTGTTGATTCTTTTTTTTTTTTTTTTTTTGAGACAGAGCCTCATGCTGTCACGCTGGATAGAGTGCCATGGCATCACAGCTCACAGCAACCTCCAATTCCTGGGCTCAAGGGAGTCTCCTGCCTCCGCCTCCCAGTAGCTGGGGCTACAGGTGCCGGCCACAAGGCCCGGCCATTTTTTTTTTTTTTTTGGTTGCAACTGTCATTGTTGTTTGATGGGCCGGGCTGGATTCGAACCTGCCAGCTCAGGTGTACGTGGCTGGCGCCTTATCCCATTAAGCCATAGGCGCCGAGCCAGGAGCACATGTGTTTTAATCAATTCCTCCAATAAATATTTTAGGGCTTTAGATACCATGCATCTAAAAATGCTAAAAAGCAAGCACTCTGGAGGCCATAATGAGAGAAGGGACTCGGATGACCCAGGTGGCCGGGCTAGGGCTGTAGCCCCTGAAGTCTCAAATTTGTCAAGACCCATTTCTACCTCCAGGAAGGTCCTGCTACCTGTCTTGCTCACATAGCTGAAGAGAGTGGTCCCTGATCATTCTTATGGGAATGTTCTTGGCACTCCTCTGGACAGTAATGCCCACCTGGAGGTTTCTAAGCAACACCTGTGTATAGGCGATAAGCCCCAAGAGTGCAGGGCACTGCCTGTCTTAGTTAGGGGTACCCTCAGTACTGGATGTAATGCCTGGCCTGAGCAGATCCCTAGTTCATGCATGTTGAACACAGAATTAGCTTGCTTTCTGTGAAACAAATACAGGGCACTATGGCAGCAAAGGTTATGCTGGCAAAGATAGCTAATATACAAGGAGAAAAATCACAACATATTGGTCATGAGAAAATATTTTTCAGATTATTTGCAATGGGGGAAGAGGATTGATATGGATAACTGTGTGGACAGAGGTCCTAGCTGATCTGGGTCATTTTTGAGTCTTGGTCTGGTTGTCCATGAGGCTTCTGGTCTCTTGGGATGGGACATATGACTTATCCTGTCTCTGGCAAAGAACTAGGTAGAATTATAAAGCCTCCTTCCAAGGCCCAAACCCACAGTAGAATACATGGTCCTTCCTAGGAGGGAAGCAGGTGAGGGAAGGCAGGCTACATGGTCCTGAGTGAAGGTACGTGAGGCAAAGGTCAGAGCTGTGGGACACAGAGATTGGGTCAGAGGCCCTAGAATTCAGTCTGTGGGGAGCTATTTATCCACCTATCACCAGCCACTGATTACGTGCTTACTGTGTGTCAGGGACTGGTCTAAGGGCTTCATGCATAATCTCATTTAATTCTCACGAGAGATGCAGAGGGTGACGTGACTCATCATGTGACATGACTCACAGGTCACCTAGCTGGTAATGGACGGAACTAGGTTGTGGGCCTATGTGCATCCACAGGCAGGCTGCTAGCCAGTTCCAGGGCCCTGCTCTGGGATGTGGAGAGCTGGGAGAGGAAGAGAGTGAGGGCACGTTCATGAAGAGATTTACAGAAAATGAAGGCTAGAATAAGAAGACCTGGCCTGAACATGGCTGCAGGAGAGGAAAGAGATAGGTCTGGAGGGAGGATGGCCTCAGAGAGCAGGGAAGAATGTGCACCCAGAAGAGGCAGGAAAGGACCAGCTGAGCCTTAATGTGAAGAGCCAAAGGCAATATCAAGTGACCTCTTGAGGTTTTGAGACTTGAAGAGACAAAGCCCAAAGCAGCCAGGAGCTGGCCAAGGCCCGGGGCATGCCTGCTGGCCCTGATTGGATGGTCCTCTTGGAAATTGCTTCCTGCTCTGGTCAGTCCCCAGCTGGTGTAACCTTAGAGGACCTGTGACATTTCTCTTGGCCTCAGGTCAGGCCTAAAAGGATTAAGGAGGGGACAGGGACTCAAAATTCCTGAACACCTTGGAGGACTCCCTCATCTCCAAGGATCTGGTAGGGCTAATCTTTAGCCTATGGCGCCCAGTGTGGAACCAGTCTGTCTAGCTTAACTTTCCATCTAGAAGACCAGAGAAGGTGTCTGCCTGGGTGTGAGGCCTACTCCTCCCCTTTTTTGGAGACAGAGTCTCACTCTGTTACCCTGGGTAAAGTGCTGTGGCGTCATCATAGCTCACAGCAACCTCAAACTCTCAGGCTCAAGCCATCCTCCTGTCTCAGCCTCCCAAGAAGCTGGGACTACAGCCACCTGCCCCAATGCCCAGCTAGTTTTTTTTTTTTTTTTTTTTTTTGTAGAGACAGAGTCTCACTTTATTGCCCTTGGTAGAGTGCTGTGGAGTCACAGGGCTCACAGCAACCTCCAACTCCTGGGCTTAGGCGATACTCTTGCCTCAGCCTCCCGAGTAGCTGGGACTATAGGCACCCGCCACAATGCCTGGCTATTTTTTGTTTTGCAGTTCGGCCGAGGCTGGGTTTGAACCCGCCACCTTCGGCATATGGGGCCAGTGCCCTACTCGCTGAGCCACAGGCACTGCCCCCCAGCTAGTTTTTCTATTGTTTAGTAGATGTGGGGTCTCATTCTCACTCAGGGTAGTCTTGAACTCCTAAGCTCAAGCAATCCACCTGCCTCAGCCTCCAGAGTGCTAGGATTATAGGCAAGAGCCATGGTGCCCAGCTAACTTCCCCTTTCTTTCTTTTTTTGAGACAGAGTCTCACTATGTTGCCCCCAGTAGAGTGCTGTGGCATCACAGCTCATAGCAACCTCAAACTCTTGAGCTTAAGTGATCCTCTTGCCTCAGCATCCCTAGTAGCTGGGACTATAGGCGCCCGCCACAACACCTGGCTATTTTTTTTTTTTTTTGTAGTTGTCATTGTTGTTTAGCAGGCCTGGGTTAGGTTTGAACCCACTAGCCCCAGTGTATGTGGCCAGCTCCCCAACCATTCAGCTATGGATGCAGAGCCAACTTCCCTTTTCCTAATGAGTTCCCTTCTTTTCAGAAGTCATTTTCACACTTCTCACTGCCTCTTCTGAGCTTTCATCTTCTAATTCACAGAAGGATGTGACCTCCCTTTGCCCACAGCTCCCTGTGCCTGAAATGTCCATCCCCCAGGCTCTATGTGTCCAAATCTTGCCTATTCTTCAAGGTCGAGCTCAAGTGCAGCTTCTTCCTCAGAACCTCAAAATCCATTAAAAATGTCAAACCCAGAAAGAGTTGTAGGGATTGTTCAATCCAACCTGTCATTTTACAGATGGGGATTCAGGAGGATGGAGTAAAGAGAGGCGGGTGTCTGGCAGAGCACTCAGGCTCTGGATGGGTCCAATCCTGGCCTCCCTACTTACTAACTATAGACGACCTGGGTAAGGTTCATAGTTGCACCCACTTCCCCAAATCTCTGATGGAGGTGGCGAGACATGTTCACCTCACAGGCTGCTCTGAAGTGTCAGTGAGGCAGTATCACACAAAGGGCTCAGGGATAGATATGTGTCCCTTTTTTCACCCAGGGGGGAGAAGGATGACTTTGACCATAACATCTAGCTGCCTGGTGCACAATCTTTGTTTCTCACAGCCTCTGGGCACTTGCCACTTTATACTAGGTGTTTTCAGGTTCTTTGTTTACTTGTATTAGCTTCCTGGGGTGAATGCTGACTTTGAGGCTATGAACCATGGCTGCTTTGCCTCCCAGTGCCTGGCATTGGATGGGCGTGGGAGGCTGAGCTGAATTACCACTTCTCCAGTGCTCAGCCCAGCATCAAATCTGCTTACTGCCTGTTGGTGAACTAGTGTGTCATTGTCCTCCCTGCTCAAGCCCTCTGTTGACAATGTGACTACCTCTATTAATGCTTCTTCCTTATATCCCCAACTCATTCTTACCCCCAAGATGATTCTGATCATTCCTTGGCACTGGAGGGTTGCCCTAGATGAGGGAGTCTGTGTGCTGTCTTAGAGACATGAGGTGGTCTAGCCCACCATCATTGCTTATCTGGATGACTGCAGCTAGTTTCCCCACTTCAATGCGTGCCCTGCTACACAGTGACCCATGGCATCCCAGCTGAGAACCCCTCGGTGGTTCCTTGTTTATCTGGGAATAAAGTTCAAACTCCTTCCAATGTCTGCATGACCTGGCTCAGCCTGCCTCGCCCCTCACTTGGCTGTACTGCCCTCCCATCAGTTCCTTAAAGCTCAGCCCCTGCCTGGCTCACAGCTTTACGCACTGCTGTTCCCTCTGCCCAGGGTGCTTTTCCCACTACCCACCTGGCTCTCTAACCCCTCATTCCTCAGGCATCAGCTTTAGGGTTTGGTCAGCCTTGGCTCTTACTGGCTCCTGCTTTTTTTTCTCATTGCTGTAATTATCAAATGCTTTGTCATTCTGTTTACTGTCTTTGCCTTGAAACTGGAAGCCCCATAAGGACCAGCTCCTCATTTATGGTGTTCACTATGGTGCCCCCGATGCCTGGCCTACAGGAGGTGGTGGACAGATGTCTCTCGAACAACTGAATGCACTGGTTTGAGGGCAGTGCTGTTAACTCCCAGCCCTGAGCGGGGAGCGGGGCCAGAATGTGGGGCTGGATGGCATCCCAGTTCCTCCTGTGTTCAGGCCTCACTGGGTGGTTCCATTATGTATTTCACTGAGCTGTGACCTGCCCAAACACCCAGCCCACACGCCCGTCCATTTTCCCATCCAGAGAAGGAACGTTTTTTTGGATTATTTCACATTTCTGGATTATCCAGGAGATATCTCCCCTCCACTGAGAAGGATCAAGAGTTTGACATTTTAAACCCCAAGCAGCTTCTCCCTGGTCTGTTTCAGAGCTGCGGTTCTGCTTGCAGTGAGACGCATGGGGAATGGAGGGCCATTTTAATCTTGGCCTGGCTTCATTAGGAAAGAAAATATGCTGCCAAAAACAAAAAAAAGTTTGGTCCATTGTCTATGCCATACAGGGTTGCAAGAGCCTAGGGGATTATCAAAGTCAATTTCCTTGAACAGATGGGGAAACAGAGGCCCAGGGAAGGGCAAAAGCTTAGTCAAGGGCATGTAGCAAGTTGGTGGCCAATCAGGAAATGGTCCTCCTCCAGTCCTCCTGATTCCCACCTGCTGTTCTTTACCACCCTCAGGCACCATGATCTGGAGAGGGGGTCATAAGTTTCCACTGATGTGACTTTAGCACCCTGAGTTACCCTGTGGCCTTGAGTGGCCTCCACAGAGCAGCGCTGGGGCTTTCCAGGAGCCTCTACTGGTCCTTCTCCAGGAAGAAAAACTCCCAGGAGGCTTTGGCAGCAGAGGTGAAGGGTGAGGGACTTGGACATGCCCCCGCCCACCCTACCACCAACCACCATGTGTGGGGGCCAATTGTATGACAGATCTGTTGTCCAAAAGTGGGGCTAGCTGTAGGCCAGCTGAGGTGGCTCATGCCTGTAATCCTAGCAATCTGGGAGGCCAAGGGAGGGTGGAATGCCTGAGCTCATAGGTTCGAGAGCAGCCTGAACCAGAGTGAGACCTCGTCTCTAAAAACAAATGGGCATCGTGGTAAGTGCCTATAGTCCCAGCCTGGGAGGCTGAGGCAAGAGAATTGCTTGAGCCCAAGAGTTGGAGGTTGCTGTGAGCTGTGATGCCATGGCACTCTACCAAGGGTGACAAAGTGAGACTCTATCTCAAAAAAAAAAAAAAAAAAAGGAAAAAGAAAAAAAAAGAAAGGAAAGAAAAGTGGGGCCAGTTGTGATTGTATTTCTGGAGCAGATTGTTCAATGATTCCTTTAATCCTGTTCCCTTTTACCACTTTGGGGGTATTTTATTTTATTTTCCTTTTTAAAAAACATTAAATCTTGAGAATACGAACACTAACTCTAACAAATGAGGTCACAACTTCTGACAGAAACAGAATCTAAATAACCATATTTAAGATTTATTTTTTCTTTTTACTTTATTTTATTTTGTTTTTTCAGTTTTTGGCCAGGGCTGGGTTTGAACCCACCACCTCTGGTATATGGGGCCGGCACTCTACTCCTTGAGCCACAAGCACCACCCTAAATAACCATATTTAACTAACCTCTGGGAAAAGCATCTGGACTGGCTCTTCTAGGTCAAAACATCCTGCCTGGGGAAAGACCCTCTGGCTGCAAGTTCCCAGGGACAATGGGATCCCAATCCCACATGCTCCTCACCACATTGAGCCTACCCCAGGCCAAAGATATTGAACAATGGTCTTTGGGGAACCCAGGGAGGGCAAGAGAGGACACTTTGGGCCATTCTGTAAGGCCCTTGTAGAGCATGTAACCAAACCACACTGGCTATAGTCTTGGCCTGGCCCTCGCCAAGTGGCATCTTGGAATCAGTGAGGCTCCCAGGGTGCTAGTGTGGATAGCTAGTTCTGGGGACAGACTTGGATGGATGACTGTCCACTGACTGTCCGTTTCCCCCCCTCACCTGTCTCACATAGGGTGACCAAACCACACTGGCTATAGTCTTGGCCTGGCCCTCGCCAGGTGGCATCTTGGAATCAGTGAGGCTCCCAGGGTGCTAGTGTGGATAGCTAGTTCTGGGGACAGACTTGGGTGGATGACTGTCCACTGACTGTCCGTTTCCTCCTCACCTGTCTCACATAGGGTGATACCCTATGCAAATACCCACCCTTCTTGGTAAATTCTCTCACTGCCCAAGACCTAGCGTGAACGAGGGAAATGTTTGATGAACCAAATGAGGTGGGCCCATCCAGTCTGCAGTCCTCTATCCACTTCAATTAACAGGAGTCCATGAATGTCCAAATAGCCATCTCCCACCACCCCCAGGTCTATCTACAACACTAGATCCGAAACCCCTGCCCCTTGTCTCCTATCTTGTCCTTAAATCCTGCACATGACTCCTGCCCCTCTCTGTACTTCTTCCTTTGCCTAGGTTCTACTGTCCTCACTTCCCATCCCAGTCCTCTGTTCCCTGCACCCATATCCCCAGACTTACCCAGGAATAAAACCTCGCGGTCCAGTCGGCACTTCAGTTGGCACTACAGGGAGGTGACGGTGAATGTGTCCTCAGGGTGAGGTTCCGCCATAGGCCCCAGGAAGCCGCTCTTGGGACCCCCACCCAGGCCAGGATGGGCCTGTGGCATAAAGCCTGGATACCTGTAGGCGGTGTCCTGCAGGGGCAGCAGCGAGTCCCTCGGCACGGGGGACAGGGTCAAGTCACTAAGGAGTGGGCAGCCATAGCCAACAGCGGCTGCAGCAGGGCCACGGGGTGGGCCAGGTGGCCGGGCCATCTCCAGTGGCTCCTTGTCGGCCTTGGGTGTGGCAGGTGGGCTAGCCAGATGCGGGGCACTGAGGCACGCAGCCTCCGTCCTGCCCAGGAAGTCAGCCAGCAGCCCTGTACCCACCTTGCCTTCATAGGGCGGGCTGCGGGCAGCTGAGCCTGGTGGGTACCAATAAGCTGTGCCCTTGCAGCTGGGGGAGTCATAGTGGGGCTGGCCCAGAGGCAGGTCCCGGCAGCTCAGGTGGGCCTGGGCTGCAGCTGCGTGGCCCAGGCTGGCTCCCTGGAGCCCATGCTTAAGAGGCTCGCAGGCAGCTAGCTTTGTGGGTGGCGGCCGCAGCTCTTCCTTGAAGCCCAGTGTGGGCGAACAGGTGGGTGAGTATGCCTTCTGCAGGCCAGCATCAAACACCGTGGGCGGGTGGGCCAGTGGTGGGAAATGCTTGCTGTCAAGCTCAGGAGCACCCAGGCTGGGCGAGTCGCAGTGGAAGCCTTGGCCAAAGGTGCCATCAGAAGGCGTGGACGGGTTCATGGAGTAGGGTCCCATGAAGTCACAAGGGTCTCGCTCTCCCACACCAAAGGCCCTTGACTGTGAGGGGAGCGGTGACATGCTGCTATCCCCACTGTAGTAGTCCAGGCCAAGGTCTGGACTGTCTTGGAACAGCGGGTTGACTGGCTGTGGTTTGGGGATGAACTTGGCTTTGGCTGCTGCACCACCCCGTTCCTTCTTGGCTGAGCAGGCCCCACCACCCCGTCCACCCCGTGGCTGCCGGGGCCCGGTGCTCCGTTTGGAGGGGTAGCCTGAGGCAGCAGCTGACGCAGACGTGGGGAAGCCCAGATGCGAGGCCTCAAACAGGTCCACCTTCTTCCGTCGTCCACGGCCTGGCTTGGAGCTGCTCTGGAAAAGGACACTCTGGTTCCAGTTGTAGCCGGGGGCAGATGATGCCTCATTCCAGTCCATCATCAGTTTCTCTAGGCTGGACAGGCTAGATTGACCCTCACTACTTGACGCCTCACTGTTGGCACGCCGAAATCCGCCACCACCGACTGGCTGATTAAATTGGGTGCTATCAGAGGATGACTCGGAGAAGGTCTCAGATACGGCCGTTTGCTGCTTCACCTTCTGTGGCGTGTAGTTGGAAATGTCCAGGATCACATTGGGCTCACTGACATGGCAGTCGAAATTGGGATTGTAGAGCTGACTAAAGGCCTCTGAGGCCCAGTCCAGGCCTCCATAGCCCTGCCGGAAAGGCCACTGAGAAGCCCCCGAAAACTGCCGACAGTTCTCAGGTGAGGGCTGGAAGGAGGAGGAGGAGGAGGAGGAGGCGGCAGAGGCTGCAGAGGTGGCAGAGGCTGTGGTGCCCTTGGGCACCATGTAGCCACCGGGTGAGACAGTGCTGGCCCGGCTGTCACAGCGCAGGGGAGTAGGGACTGAACCAGAGAAGGGGGCCCCCTCAGAATTGTTGAAGAAGGAGGCCTTGCTTGGTGGCAGGCAGGGGGCCCCAGTAGGTGGTGGGGCATAGCCAGCACTGTGGGCGCTGCTGGGTGAGGCAGGGAGGCTGTTGCCACTGCCGTAGGCAAAGCTGCAGTCCTTGCTGTTAGCACAGTCCTGACCCGTAAAGGGCTTAGCTGGGGCAAATATGCTTTGTCCAGCCCCAAAACCGCCATACTGGGAGTAGGTGTTTGCGGGTGGGTGGGTTGTAGGTGAGCGGGCCACAGCAGAAGGTGGGGGAGCCAGCTTTGGGAAGGTCTCTGCTGCTCGGCAGTCTGCAGTGGCTGGAGTTATCCCATAACTTGCTGCCCGTCCTGGTGGGAAGGACTGGCGAGTAGGAAGGACAGGCTGGAAGGAGGGGTCCGCCCCAGCCCCACTGCTACCCACTGCCACTGGGCTGGCCTTGGCTCCTCGGCTGGGAAAGGTGGCCAGGCCCCGTTGGGCAGACAGGGCACTGGTGGGAGGCCCCGCATAGGTGCCTGATGCCTTCCGGGACTCTGGGCGAGAGGCTGAGAGGGCAAAGTCCAAGAGGTCAGAGGAGTCATCCGAATCAAGCAGCGAGCGAAAATAGCCGGTGAAGAGGTTTTGGCGCTCCTGGCTGAGCTCCGTCTGGCTGGAAGGTGTGCCCGTGCTATAGTAGCTGCCACGGCCTGAAGCTCCACTCTCCAGTCCAGTGGAGGCAAAGGCTCGGCCCTCAGTCCCCTGGAACCCACAGTTTCGGCCAGCTTGCCCACCTGGGTGCCCATGGTGAGGGGCCCAGCCGCCACCCTTGTCCCCGGCCCACTCGGTGCCTGCCTCCCCAAAGCCTGGGCCACTGGGCATCTGTTCTGGGAACAGAGTCCCATTCTTCCGGGACCGCCTCTTACGCTTGGGCTTCCCAGTCACAGCATCCACCTCCCCCCGGCCCCGTTTGCGTGGATGCCCCAATTCAGTGAGGCCAGGACCCCCAACCCCAGCAGCTGCCACCGCTACCACCTTCTTTTTCTTGCCGATGCCCTCAAAGAAGTCACTGAAGGAGCATCGAGCTGCCTTGGCTGCGTGGCCCCCACCCCGGCCACCAAAACCGCCTGCTTTGCCCCCACGCCGCCGGAAGCCCTGCACACGGTGCAGGAAGTGGGAAATGCTCTGGGTGTCAGGGGCCTGGTGCACTGACTCGGGCTCACTGGGTGTCCAGCAGCGGGGTGGTGAGCACCGTCCAGCGCATTGGCTCTGGCGGTTTAGGAAGGCCAGTTTGGCGAGCACGTCTGAGTACTCAGCCTTGCTGTCGTTGGCGTCGGCGGCGTAGGAGGGCTGGGGAGATGCCAATTTCTGCTTCCGCCGCCGTCGTTTCTTTACCTCTGGCATGGCCATGGTAGCTGCTGCCACGGTGGCCACCTCAGCTGCCACCACAGTTGGCTCCTTGGGCTTGCCAGGACCCAGGAGCAGGTTCTTAGGAGGGCGGCCGCGCTTACGCTTGAGAATAATGGGCATCTCACCAGGTGGGAAGACCACCACCACATTCCGCCCATTGTTCTTCATCTTCAGCAATGGGGTGGGCTCAGCTGATACACGCAGGCCCAGCTCCTTGCCTTCCACACTCAGGCTACTGCTCAAGGATGAAACTTTGTACGTGGTCTTGTTCCGCCGTCCCAGGGATACAGGAATCTTTGCCATCTTCACCACCATGCGCCGCACACCCCGGCACTTGCCTTTGCGGGGAGGGACCACTGGGGTCTGGGAAGATTCTGGCTCCAGTTCTGGGACTGGGCCTGGGCCTGGCAGGGCAGGAGGTGGTGGAGGCGGTGGTGGTGGGGGCTCGGCAAGGGCGGCCACTAGCCCTGTGGGCATAGGCAGGGGCAGCAGGCGGCCTTCAGGTCCAGCGTCTGCCTTGCGCCCTCGTCCGGATTTCCGCCGGCGACACAGGATCTTTGGTCTATCAGTGCGCCGCAAGGCGTACTTGGGGTGACCATCAGGCCCAGGAGGGCCGTGGGGTGAGCACAAGTCCAGGTGTAAGGGCTCAGCCAGTGGGCAGTGCCCCAGGGGTTGTTGGGGTTCTAGACGGCGACCCGGGACGTCAAGCAACTTGGGTAGGGGGTCAAGTGCCTGGGGATCAAGCAGCTGAGACTCTAGGGAGTCAGGCAAGGAATCCAGGGCCTGAAGGGCCAGACTAGGCAGCCCTAGAGGGTCAGCAAGAGGCTGCAGGGGCGGCAGCTCCAAAGCTTCCCCGAGTGGCTCTAGGGCCTGTGGGTCCAGGAAGCGGGGCTGAGGGTCCAGAAGCTGAGGTTCTGGCTCAGGTGATGGTGGCTCTAGGGCAGGGGCCTCTAGCAGCTGGGCCTCAGGGCAAGTAAGAGAGGCCAGCTCACTGAGGATGTCAGCATCAGCAAGTTCTGAGTAATCAGGGCCATCTGGCTCAGGCTCTGGAGGCAGGCCGGTGGCCGCAGCCGTAGCTCCAGGACTATGGCCTTGGCCAGGCTGGGGACTGTCCCTAGGCTCAGGCTCAGGCTCATAGAGCGGGTGGCTGGGTCTCTCTGCCTTGGCATGGGGAGTGGCCCGCTCCTCAGGGCTGCGGATGCTGTTGGCCAGGCTGGGTGAAGAGAAGAAGCTATACTGTAGGTCGCCAGGTGGTGGAGCAGGTGGGCGGCTAAGCCGGAGCCCACCGCAGTCCAGGTGCACACCGCTGTGCTGCAGGTCCTGGGAGAGCCGTGTCAGGTCCTTCATGATGTCAATCAGCTGCACCACTGGACGCAGATTCACCCGCCCGTTGTCCCAGCGGTGTCGGGAGCTGCTGCCGTCTCCGGCCGGTGTGGGGCAGCGGGCCTGTGAGACAGGACGGGCTGCCCGTGGGGGCAGCGGGTCGTCCCCCTTGGCAAGAACTAGTAGGCGCCGGGTGCTGGGTTCCCGGCGTGGGGGCGGACGTGGGTTCTCGGAGAAGGTGTGGGTAGAAAAAGCCTTGTCGGGTGGGCTGGCGGGGGGCCGGGTGGGAAGCAAGGGCCGGGGGGTGGGGGGGCCGCCGGGGTAGTACTTGGGCTCCCGGAGGTAGTCAGGAGAGCTGCACACGGCACTGGAAGTCACCACCAGGCCCTGGGGCTTCACACGCATCCTGACCTTGTCCTCCGAGGGCCGCCGGGCGGGGCCGGGGCTGACATGAGGGTGCGAGAAGCCGGGACCAGGACCTGGTGGACAGGATAGGCAAGAGGTTCCTCACTGAATGCCCAAGTCCTCACCAACTTCCACACCCTCAATGAGCTCCTAGACCCCTCCCAAGGGGTCTCATCCCACTTACCAAGCTCCAGCCCCTTCGAAGCCCAATCCCCTTGCTGACTCCCAGTCTTTCCCAAATCATGTGCATAACGATCCTCTTACAGGCCCGTTTTTCACTTATTGACAGCTCATCCCTTTCTGGAACCTGGCTATGTGCTCAGGAAGAATGGGACCCTGCCTTTGAGAGGTAAACTCAACTTCAGGCAAGGTGACCACTCCAGATCAAGCTTAAGGAGAAGGCTGGAAGTCCTGTCAAGGGTATGACCTCCCTCCTTCTTGCCCATTCCCAGGGTTCCAGCAGAACCCTAGCCACTCACCCTCGGCTCTGTCGCCTGGGCTGTCACACTGGAGATCTCTGTGGGCAACAAGACAGACAATAGATCTGAATTCCCCAAATGGTTTGGTGGTCACAGCTCAACCCCTATTCATCAGTCCAGCTCTTCCAGATACCCCCCCCAGCCCCCTCCAATGTACACACCCTGCTGACCTGGGAGAGAGAGGGCCCCCGTGCCTGGGGGCTCGGCCAGGTGCTGGCTGTCAGCTGGGGGTGCTGTGCAGCAACTTCAGCCTGGGCCCAGGCCTCAGGGCGTGGACAGCGCCTGGAAAGGACCATCGCAGCTCGGTTTAGTGAGCACCTACTGTGCGCCAGGCACTGGGCTGGAAGTTGTCCAGGCATCGTTTCATTTAATTCTTCATACCAATCCTGTGAGGTAGGGGCTATTAATAACCCCATTTTGCAGATGAAGAAACGGAAGCTCAGAGATAAAGTAACATCATTCATTCATATACTCATTATTTATGGGGTGCCTACTCTGTGTAAGGATTAGGTAGACAGACATTGGTCAAATAAATTAGCAGAATAGGAGCTACAAAGAAAAGGTAAAAGAGTGCCTAAGGCCAGTGGTTTAGTAATCACACCAGGGCATCAACAACAATAAAAGTCCAAACTTTGGGCACTATGTTCTCTCTCTCTTTTTTTTTTTTTTTTGGCAGTTTTTGGCAGGGGTTGGATTTGAACCCGCCACCCTCGGCATATGAGGCTGATGCTCTACTCCTTGAGCTACAGGCACCGCCCCGCAACATGTCCTCTATGGCCAAAAACCTGGCCAAGCACTTCATACAGATTTTCTTTCTTGTATAGACAGAGTCTCACTTTATCGCCCTCAGTAGAGTGCTGTGGCATCACACAGCTCACAGCAACCTCTCCACCTCCTGGGCTTAGGTGATTTTCTTGCCTCAGCCTCCCGAGTAGCTGGGACTACAGCTATTTTTCTGTTTTGCAGTTCGGCTGAGGCTGCGTTTGAACCCGCCACCTTCAGTATATGGGGCTGGTGCCCTACTCGATGAGCCACAGGTGCCGCCCCATACAGATTTTCTTATCTATTCCTCCATACAAACTTGAGATCAATGATATATATGTATTTTTGGAGGCAGAGTCTCACTCTGTTGCCCAGGCTAGAGGATTGTGCTCACAGCAACCTCAAACTCCTGGGTTCAAGTGATCCTGCTCCCTCAGCCTTCTCAGTTGCTGGGACTATAGGCACCTGCCACAATGGCCAGCTAATTTTTCTATTTTTAGTACAGACAGGGTCTTACTCTTGCTCAGGCTGGTCTTGAGCTCCTGAGCTCAAGTGATCCTCTGCCTCAGTCTTCCAGAGTGCTAGGATTACAAGTGTGATTCACCGTGCCTGTGCTCAAAAAAAAAATTGCTAAATGAATGAAACACACAGAGCCATCAGCCCTAACTTCTCCACAAGTCTCCTCCTTTTCATACCCGCAAAGAATGCTGAAGGAGGGAAAGGGATAAGAATGTGGAAAGGGGCTCGGCGCCTGTGGCTCAACGGGCTAAGGCGCCAGTACACCTGAGCTGGTGGGTTCAAATCCAGCCCGAGCCCGCTAAACAACAATGATGGCTGCAACCAAAAAATGGCTGGGCGTTGTGGCGGGTGCCTGTAGTCCCAGCTACTTGGGAGGCAGAGGCAGGAGACTCGCTTGAGCCCAGGAATTGGAGGTTGCTGTGAGCTGTGATGCCACAGCACTCTATCCAGGGT
>CAUYON010138492.1:0-12778 GCA_963573935.1 Arctocebus calabarensis | reverse complement strand
AAGTTTTTAATCCAGTGAGAATCTATCTTAGTTAATGGTGAAAGATCTGGGTCCAGTTTCAGTCTTCTACAGGTCGCTAGCCAGTTCACCCAGCACCATTTGTTAAATAGGGAGTCTTTTCCCCACTGAATGTTTTTAATTGGCTTCTCAAATATCAAATAACAATGAGTAGCTGGATTCATCTATTGGTTCTCTATTCTGTTCCAAACATCTACCTCTCTGTTTTCGTGCCAGTACCATGCTGGTTTGATCACTATCAATAGGCAGTACAGTCTCAGGTCTGGTAGCGTGATTCCTCCTGCTTTGTTTTTCTTTCTGAGTAATGTCTTGGCTATTCGAAGTTTTTTCTGATTCCATATAAAACGAAATATAATTTTTTCAAGATCTTTAAAATATTACAATGGAGCTTTAATAGGAATTGCATTAAAAGTATATATTGCTTTGGGTAGTATAGACATTTTAACAATGTTGATTCTTCCCAGCCATGAGCATGGTATGTTTTTCCATTTGTTAACATTTTAGGCTATTTCTTTTCTTAAAGTTTCATAGTTCTCTTTATAGAGATCTTTCACATCCTTTCTTAGGTAAACCCCTAAATATTTCATCTTCTTTGGCACTACTGTGAAAGGTATAGAGTCCATGACTGATTTTTCAGCTTGGCTATTGTTGGTATATATAAAGGCTACAGATTTATAGGTGTTGATTTTGTCACCTGAGACATTGCTGTATTCCTTCTAACAGTTTTAACTTCACTTCTAACACGTTTGTAATAGAATCTTTGGTGTTTTACAGATATACAATCATATCATCTGGGAATTGTGAAAGTTTGATCTTTTCTGACCCTATGACGATACCCTGGATCACCTTTTCTTCCCTAATTGCTATGGCTAAACCTTCCATTACAATGTTAAAGAGCAGTGGATATAATGGGCAACCTTGTCTGCTTTCTGAACTAAGTGGAAATAATTTCAATTTAATTCCATTCAATATGATATTGGCTGTGGGTTTGCTGTAGATGGCCTCTATTAGTTTAAGAAATGTCCCTTATATACCAATTTTCTTAAGTGTTCTGATTATAAAGGGAGCTAGATATTGTCAAAAGGTTTTTCTGCATCAATTGAGAGAATCATATGGTCTTTATTTTTTAATTTGTTTATGTGCTGAATTACAATAATAGATTTGCATATTTTGAACCAGCCTTGAGACCCTGGGATAAAGCCCACTTGGTCATGGTGTATAATTTGTTTGATGTGTTGCTGGATCCTGTTTGTTAGGATCTTGTTGAGTATGTTTGCATCAATATTCATTAGTGATATTGGTCTATAATTTTCTTTTTTGGGGGGGTCTTTACCAGGTTTAGGGATCAAGGTGAAGTTTCCTTCATAGAATGTGTTGGGTAGTATTTCTTCCTTTTCTATATTTTGGAAGAGGTTTAGTAATATAGGTACTAGTTCTTCTTTAAAGGTTTGGTAGAATTCTGATGTGAAGCCATCTGGTCCAGGGCTTTTCTTTTAAGGGAGACTTTGTATAGTTGATGCTATTCATAACTTGATATAGGCCTGTTCAACAATTCCACTTCATTCTGGCTAAGTCTTGGTAAGTGGAGTGCTTCCAAGTATTGATCAATTTTCATATTTCTGAGAGTAAAGTTTCTTGTAATATTCATTAAGGACTTTTTGAATTTCTGAGGGGTCTGTTGTTATTTCGTCTTTACCATTTCTGATTGATGAAATTAGAGATTTTAGTCTTTTTTTCCTGGTTAGGTTAGCCAAAGGTTTATCTATTTGATTGACCTTTTCAAAAAACCAACTTTTTGATTTATTGATCTATTGTATAATTCTTTTGTTTTCAATTTATTTTAATTCTGCTCTAATTTTGGTTATTTCTTTTCTTCTGCTCCGTTTGGGGTTAGAATGTTCTTCCTTCTCCAGTTGCTTAAGATGTTGCATTAAGTTGTTAACTTCCTCTCTTTCTGTTTTCTTGAGGAAGGCTTGCAGTGCTATAAATTTCCCCTTTAGGACTTCCTTTGCAGTATCCCAGAGGTTCTTATAATTTGTGTCTTCATTGTCATTTTGTTCCAAAAATTTGATAATTTCCTTCTTAATCTCATCAATGACCCATCTATACTTCAGCTTAATGTTATTTACCTTCCATGTTTTTGTATGAGTATGTATATTCCTGTTGTTATTGAGTTCAACTTTTATTCCATGGTGCTTTGGAAGATGAAAGGAATATTTTATATTCTTTTAAATTTGCTGAGGTTGGACTTGTGACCTAGGATGTGATCAATTTTGGAGTATGTTCCGTGGGCTGAAGAGAAGAATATGTATTCAGTCTTTTTGGGATGAAATGTTCTGTAGATATCTGTTAAATCTAAATGTTGGATGGTTAAGTTTAAATCTAAAATTTCTTTACTTAGCTTCTTTTTGGAGGATCTATCTAGCACTGCTAAAGAGGTGTTAAAATCTCTGACTACTATGGAGCTGAAGGTAATCAAGTTGCTCATGTGTGTTAGCGTTTCTCTTATAAATTGAGGTGCATTCTGGTTGGGTGTGTAAATATTAATAGTTGAAATCTCATCATATTGAGTAGTACCTTTAACAAATATGAAGTGTCCATCTTTATCCTTCCTTATTTTGGTTGGTTTAAAGCCTATGGTATCTTTGAATAGGCTATGGTATCTTTGCTACACCTGTTTTTTTCTTTTTTCCATTTCCCTGGAATATAGATGACCATCCCATCATCTTGAGTCTATATTTATCTTTTAAGGTAAGATGATTTTCTTGTATGCAGCAGATATCTGGCTTGAGTTTTTGTATCCAGTCAGCCAACTTTTGCTTCTTTAGAGGACAATTTAAACCATTCACATTAATTGAAAACAATGATAAATCTTTAGAAAGTCCACTGGACATTTTTGATTCTTTCATCACTGTAAAAATTGGAATTTGATAAAAAGTTTCTGGGTGAGGTTAATTTTGTGAAGGATTACGCTGGTCATTATGGAGAATACGTCTGAAAATATCTTGGAGAGCTGATTTAGTTACAGCAAATTTCTTTCACATGTGAATGTCATTAAAGTATTTAATTTCTCCATCCTAAATGAAACTCAGTTTAGCTGGTTAGAGGATCCTAGGTTGAAAGTTATTTTGTTTTAAGAGATTGAAAGTCGATGACCATTCTCTTCTAACTTGAAAGGTTTGATCATAGAGATCTGCAGTTATTCTAATATTCCTCCCCTTGTAGGTGATTGATTTATTACGTCTGCCTGCTTTCAGAATTTTCTCCTTCATTTTAACTTTAGTGAACTTAATTATGAAGTGCCTGGGGAATGACTTACTCCGGTTGAGTTGTGCTGGGGTTCTGAAACTGTCTGCAATCTGAATTTCAGAATCTTTTGGTATGTCTGGAAAGTTCTCTTTCATAATCTCATAAAGAAGAGACTCAGTGCCTTGTGACACCACTTCATCATTTTTGGGTATCCCTATAAGGCGAATATTGGTTTTCTTCAAGTTGTCCCAGAGCTGTCTGAGGGAATGATCCATTTTTGCCTGCCATTTCTCTTCTTCTTTGTAGGTTTGGGAAGTTTTGAAAGCTGTGTCTTCAATGTCAGAAAGCTTTCTTTTTTTTCTGCTTGTTTATTCTGTTGCTAAGGGTTACTACTGTGTTTCTCAGATCTTTGAGGGCTCCAACTTCTTGTCTCAATGTGTCAAAATCTTTGGTCATTTTGTCTTTGAATTTGTTCAATTCTTGAGACATCTTTTGGGTCTTTTGAGTACTGATTGAAATTCTAATTCCATCTTTTTCTCCATTCTGTTGATCTTATTTGCTCTAGACTCTGAGTTTGATTTCCGACATCCCAGCCATTTGCTTATGCAAGGGATCTTGTGCTGTATGTACCTTGTCTTTCCTTGGGGGAGTTGATCTACTCTGATTATTCATATTGCCAGAGTTTTTCCATTGATTTCACCCCATGATTATTTTTCACCGTTTCCTCTGGCCATCCTCAGAGTTGGGGAGGCATCTCTCCAAGATTGGATCCTGGCGGGATCACTCTATTGTTGGAAATTATTTGTAGGTAGTGACAAAATGTCGGTCCTCTGGTGCTGCCCCAGCCAGGGAGTTCTGCTGTAGGAGCAGCTCCGGAGTGGAGCGTGTCACACACGGGTCCAGGAGCAGGGCTGGGGATGGTGCCCATGCTTCTGGCAATGCCTGGCTCCCAGTGGCTTTGGCAATGAGAGTGGATGGCTCCAGCAGTCTCTGGTCAGGCAGAGGGCTCTGCAGAGAGGTAGGGAGGGCCTCGGAGGGAGGGCGTGGTGTCGCGTGACTTCCCGAGTCCCTGGCAGTTGGACAGGGCCCGTGAGGAAGCAGGGAGGGCACTGGAGGGAGGACATGGGGTGTGCAGCTACCAGAGACCCTGGCTGGGGCAGCACTAGCCAAGGCAGGATGGGGGTCTTGGCATTGCAGCAGAGTCCTGTTTATTTTCATTGGACTCTGGCCTGCAGCAGAGTCCTGTTTATTTGCAGGAGTCCTTGGAGTGCAGTGGGCCTGGGTATCAAGGTGCCGCGAGTCCTGGCGGGGTTTCTCATGTCCACTTGCTTCACAGGCAGGAGGCAGGCCTGGATCCTGAGACAGCATGGCCTGTGGCAGGGTCACTTCTGCCTGCCGTAACCTGGAGTGTGGCAGGCCTGGATCCTGAGGCTGCGTGGCCGGCGGCAGGGTCACTCCTGCCCACTGCAGCCCCTGGAGTGGGGCGGTCCTTGGTCCCGAGTCTGCACTGCCCACAGTGGGGTGGCTCCCACCAGCTGTAGTCTCTGGAGTGGGGCGGGCCTGGGTCCCGAGGCTGCGCAGCACGCGGCAGGGTCGCTTAGGCCCACTGCAGCCCCTGGAGTGGGGCAGGCCTGGGTGTTGAGAAAGCCTGGCCCATGGCGGGTCACTCACACCTGCCAGTGTATCTGTGCTTGGGCAGGCCTGAGTGTCAAGGTGGCGCAACTCCTGGAAGGGTCGCTCCCACATGTCGCCGCCCCTAGAGCAGGGCGGGCCTTGTTGCTGAGCTGGAGCGGCCCGCAACAGGGTCGTACACTATGGTTCCTAGCTGCGGTTGGTGGTTGGGGAAGGGGAGGCTCAGTGTGGCCCCCGGAATCCTTTGCTAGGTGAGGCACTTAGTCTAGCAGACAGAGAGTGGAGGTGCTGCTCAAGAACCTCCTCCCACAGTATCAGCTGGGGTTAGGCTTCTGGTTCGTCAGGTAGGGGGGCAAGGGCATACTGGAAGTTCAGAATGGTTGGGAAAAATATGTTCAAATTTTTTGCCTAGTGAGAGAGTGTTCAGAGTCACAGTGGGGGACTAATCCCCACTTCCCACAGCACTCTCCCGTGGAGTGGGACAAGAAGTCCACAGTTCACTGTTCATCTGTAGACAGCTCGCAGGGGTGGATGAAGAGAAAAAAAGAAAGGAAACAGAAAGCAAAAAAGAGCACAGCTTTCTTGGGGGAGGGGATGGATACTTTTCCTTTCAGATTAATTTTGTACCTGAAGCTTGCTTTCTTGGAGTCACAGCTTGCCTCAGCAGAGGTGATCTGCAACTGTCACTTCTCTCTTGGCTGGACTCCCAGTCTTCAGCTCAATTGAGCATTTTCTGGACGTTATCCTCCTTGGTCAGGAGCCTCTCTCGGGAGCTGCTTCTAGTCGGCCATCTTGCCCCTCCCCCCCTTTTTCTTCTTTTCTTTCTTCATTTTTCTAGTTCAAATATAATTTTCCATTGTTGCCTTCAACAATAAGAACTTCATTTTTGCTAGTGTTTCTGCCTCTATTATTTGGTTTTTCTACCTCTATTATTTTAGTTTTATCCAGTAAGGTTTTGTTTTTGTTTTAGTTTGATTTATAGTATTTTTGTCTTTCCTAGCTATTTGGTGGAGGTGGGGAACTGTGTCTGAACAGGCTGGCAATGGAATGCTGACCTAAAGGGAACCACCCAATGTGGCACCCCCAGAGATTGGGAGTTTAAGTTTGGATCAACCCAACAGTACCCCATACTGTACACCTTTACTATTCCTTTCTCCCTCTTTCTGTGTCTCTCTTCTTTTTGTCAATATTCCCTTTTACACACACTTTCCATTCTCTTTTTCATTTTTTAAAAACATCTTTTTTTCCCTTCTTGGTCCTCAGTCATATCATCCTTTTGGTCCTGTACCAAAAGGAATCATTGAAACTGTAGGCCAGAGGCATAGTAACTTAAAGAGCAAAAGGGACTGAAAAGAAAATCAGAGCAAAGATACAGGTAAAAGAACATTCTCAGGAGGAATAATCAGCAGAAAAATCCTGGTAACATGAAAAACCAGTCACCTCAAGGGACCACGACGTAACTACTGCAGAGGGTTACACCTGTAAAGAAATGTTACAAATTAGAATGTTTATTGCAGTCCAATTCATAATTGCTAAGTTGTGGAAGAAGCCCAAGTGCCTATCAACCTACGAATGGATTAATAAAGTGTGGTACATGTATACCATGGAATACTATGCAGCCTTAAAGAAAGATGAAGGCTTTAGCTCTTTCATGTTTACATGGATGGGGCTGGAACATATTCTTCTTAGCAAAATATCTCAAGAATGGAAGAAAAGGCTTGGCACCTGTGGCTCAATGGGCTAAGGTGCCAGCCACATACACCTGAGCTGGTGGGTTCAAATTCAGCCCAGGCCCACCAAACAACAATGACAGCAGCAACCAAAAAATAGCCAGGCGTTGTGGTGGGTGCCTGTGGTCCCAGCTAATTGGGAGGCAGAGGCAAGAGACTTGCTTGAGCCCAGGAATTGGAGGCTGCTGTGAGCTGTGATGCCATGGCACTGTATCCAGGGTGAAAGCTTGAGGCTCTGTCTCAAAAAAAAAGGAAGAAAAAGTATCCAATGTACTCAGCCCTACTATGAAGCTAATTTATAGCTTTCATATGAAGGCTAAAACCCAATTATAGCACAAGAATGTGGGTAAAAGGGAAAGGGAGGGTAATCGGTGGGATCACACCTGCGGTGCCTCTTAGAAGGCTACAGATGAAACTTACTAAATGCAGAATATAAATGTCTTCATATAGAGATTAAGAAAATGCCATGAAGGCTATGTTAAACAGTTCAATGAAAGTATTTCAGATTGTATATGAAGTCAGCACATTGTGCCTCATGATTGCACTAATGTACACAGTTATGATTTAATAAAAAGAAAAAAATAGAGCTTCTCCAAGACACATTGTCATGAACCTGTCCAAAGTCAAGATAAATGGAAAGATTTTGCAAGCTTCCGGGAGTAAGAGTCAATTGACCTACAGTGACTAATCCATCAGGGTAACTGCAGACTTCTCTAATGAATCTTGTCAAGCCAGAAGACAATGGTCATCTACCTTTAATCTATTTAAACAGAGCAATTTCAAGGCCAGAATTCTATATCATTCTAAGCTAAGCTTTAAAATTGATGGAGAAATCAAACCTTTTCCTGATATGCAAACATTGAGGAAATTTGCCTCAAGTAGACCAGCACTATAGGAAGTACATCAACCTGTTCTACACACTGACCATGACAATGGACCACCAGCAAAGTAAACACCCAGAAATTAAAGGACAGAACCTAGCTTCCACATGATGCAAAAGATAAAACTAAGCAATAGACTATCACAAAATAACGTGAATAAAATGCTGCCACACTTATCAATTTTCTCAGTAAATGTTAATGTCTTGAATTCTACACTGAAGAGGCATAGATTGGCTGATTGGATTAAAAAACACAAGCCACCATTTGCTGTCTGTAGGAAACACACTTATCCTCAAATGACAAATTAAAACTCAGAGTTAAGGGTTAGAAGACAATTTTTCAGGCAAATGGAATTCAGAAGAAAAGAGGGCTTGCCATCTCATTTTCAGACACAAGTGGATTTGAAGCAACTAAAGTCAAAAAAGACAAAGATGGACACTTCATATTGGTCAAGGGGAAAAACAACAAGAAATCATTTCAATTATAAATATTTATGCACCCAACTTAAGTGCTCCTAGATTCTTGAAACAGACCTTAATTAGTCTGAACAATGTAATATCCTATAACACCATAATAACAGGGGACTTTAACACTCCTATTACAGAGGTAGACAGATCCTCTAAACCAGCAGCTTTCAACTTGTGGGATGTGACTCACAGGAACTGTATTAAAAGGTTGCAGCATTAGGAAGATTGGGAACCACTGCTCTAAAAGAAAGTTAACAAAGATATACGGACTTACATGAGACTAGAAAAACTGTGCTGGATAGACATATATAGAATGCTCCATCCCAGAGATAAAGAATATACATTCTTCTCATCACCCCATGGAACATTCTCCAAAATTGATCATATCCTAGGACACAAACAAACCTCAACGGAATCAAAAGAATTGAAATTTATCTTTTTATCTTCTCAGGCCACAAGGCAATAAAGGTGGAATACAACATCAACAAAAATGATCAACCCCACACAAACGCATGGAAATTAAACAACCTTATGCTGAATGACAGTTGGGTGCAGGAAGAAAAAAAAGAAATAATTAACTTCCTTGGGCAGAATAACAATGAAGACACAAGCTATGAAAACCTGTGGGATACAGTAAAAGCTATCCTCAGAGGAAAATTTATCACGTTAGATGCCTACATACAAAAAACACAAAGAGAGTGCATCAACAAATTCACAAACCATCTTATGGAATTGGAAAAAGAAGAGCAATCTAAGTGTAAACCCAGCAGAAGAAAAGAAATATCCAAAATTAAATCAGTTTCATGAAATTGAAAACAAAAGAATAATTCAAAAAATTAATGAAACAAGGAGTTGGTTTTTTGAAAAAATAAATAAAATAGATAAACTTTTGGGAAGACTGACTGGAAATAGAAAAGTAAAATCTCTAGTAACCTCAGTCAGAAATGGTAGTGGGGAAATAAAACTGATGAGAGAGATTATCTCTGAATATTATAAGAAACTCTATGCCCAGAAATTTGACAATGTGAAGGAAATGGATCAATATTTGGAATCACACCCTCTCCCTAGACTAGGCCAGGAATAAATAGATCTCCTGAAAAGACGAATTTCAAGCACTGAGATCAAAGAAACAATAAAAAAATCTCTCTACCAAAAAATGCTCTGGTCTGAATGGCTTCACACCAGAATTCCATCAAACCTTCCAAGAAGAGCTTATTACCGTACTGCAGAAATTATTCCAAAAAATTGAGGAGGGAAGGAATCTTCCCCAATATGTTGTATGAAGTAAACATCACCCTGATACCAAAACCAGGAAAAGACCCATTTAAAAAGAACTTCAGACCAATTTCACTAATGAATATAGATGCAAACATTCTCAACAAAATCCTAGCCAATAGACTATAGCTTCTCATTAAACAAGTCATAAACCATGATCAAGTAGGCTTTATCCCAGGGATACAAGGTTGGTTGAACATGCACAAGTCCATAAACATTATTCACCATATCAACAGAAGCAAAAACAAAGACCAATGATCCTCTCAATGGATGCAGAAAAAGCATTCAATAAAATCCAGCATTCTTTTCTAATTAGAAAGCTGAAGAGAATAGGCATAGGTGGCACATTTCTTAAACTGACTGAAGCTATCTATGACAAACTCACACTAATATTTCTGATTGGAGTAAAGCTGAAAGATTTTCCATTTAGAACTGGAACTGGACAAGGTTGTCCTCTGTCATCATTGCTAATCAGTATAGTGCTGGAAGTTCTAGCCAATACAATCAGGCAAGAGAACAAAATAAAGGGAATCCAAATGGGAGCAGAGGAGGTCAAACTCTCCTTCTTTGCTGACCATATGATCTTATACTAGAGAACCCCAAAGACTCAACCACAAAACTCCTGAAAGTCATCAAAAAATACAGTAATGTCTCAGGATATAAAATGATTGTCCATAATTCAGTAGCCTTTGTATACACCAATAACAGCCAATGTGAGAGGCTAATGAAGGATACAATACCCTTCTCAGTACCACCAAAGAAAATGAAATACCTAGCAATATACCTAACAAAAGAGGTGAAGAACCTCTATAAAGAAAATTATAAACCCCTAAGAAAGGAAAATAGTAGAGGGTATTAAGAAATGGAAGAACATACCATGCTCATGGCTTGGATAAATCAACGTTGTTAAAATGTCTGTACTTCCCAAAGCAATATACATATTCAATGCCATCCCTGTTAAAATACCAACTTTGTACTTTCAAGACTTGGAGAAAATTATTCTTTGTTTTGTATAGAACCAGAAAAAAACTTGTATAATTAAGGCAGTTCTTAGTAATAAAAACAAATCTGGGGGCATTAGCATACCAGATTTTAGGTGGCACTACAAAGCCATAGTGCTGAAAACAGCATGGTACTGGCACAAATATAGAGACATAGACATTTGGACTCAAATAGAAAACAATGAGATGAAACTAATATCTTAAAACCACCTAATCTTCAATAAACCAAACAAGAACATATAGTGGGGGAAAGAATCCCTATTCAATAAACAATGCTGGGAGAACTGGATGTCCACATGTAAAAGACTGAACTAAACCTGCACCTTTCTCCACTCACAAAAATTGATTCAGTATAGGATAAAGGACTTAAATTTAATGCATGAAATGATAAAAATTGATTCAATATTCAACAAAGGATGTAAATTTAATGCATAAAATGATAAAAATCATCAAAAAAAGCATAGGAAAAACACTGGAAGATATCGGCCTGGGGAAGACTTCATAAAGCAGACTGCCATGGCAATTGCAACAACAAAAATAAACAAATGGGACTTCATTTAACTGAAAAACTTCTGTACAGCTAAGGAGACAATTACAAAAGCAAATAGATAACCTGCACAATGGGAAGGATATTTGCATATTTTGAATCAGACAAAAGCTTGGTAACTAGGATTTATAGAGAACTCAAATTAATCCACATGATAAAAGCCATTAAGCCCTCATATCAAAGGGCAAAAGTGATGAATAGAACCTACTGTAGTAAAGTTTCTTGTGATTTGTTAAGGATTTTTTGGATTTCTGAGGAGTCTGTTGTTAGTTCGTCTTTACCACTTCTGATTGATGAAATTAGAGATTTTATTCTTTTTTTTCCTGTTTAGGTTAGCCAAAGGTTTACCTATTTTATTGATATTTTCAAAGAACCAACTTTTTTTAAATTCTTATTTTTTATTAAATCATAGCTGTGTACATTAGTGCAATCATGGGTTACAGTGTGCGGGCTTCATATCCAATCTGAAATATTTTCATCCAACTGTTTGACATAACCTTCATGGGATTTTCTCATTTGAACCAACTTTTTAATTTATTGATCTGTTGTATAATTCGTTTGTTTTCAATTTCATTTAATTCTGCTCTGATTTTGGTTATTTCTTTTCTTCTACTAGGTTTAGGGTTGGAATGTTCTTCCTTTTCCAGTTGCTTGAGATGTCCCATTAAGTTGTTATCTTCCTCTCTTTCTGTTCTCTTTAGGAAAGCTTGTAGTGCTATAAATTTCCCTCTTAGGACTGCATTTGCAGAATCCCAGAGGTTCTAATAATTTGTGTCTTCATTATCATTTTGTTCTAAAAAGTCTTGAATAGCCAAGACATTACTTAGAAATAAAAACAAAGCAGGAGCAATCACGCTACCAGACCTGAGACAGTACTATAAATGATAGTGATCAAAACAGCATGGTACTGGCACAAAAACAGAGATGTAAATGTATGGAAAAGAATAGAGAACCAAGAGATGAACCCAGCTCCTTACTGTTATTTGATCTTTGACAATCCAATCAAAATCATTCAGTGGGAAAAAGACTCCCTATTTAGCAAATGGTGCTGGGTGAACTGGCTGGCAACCTGTAGAAGACTGAAACTGGATCCACACCTTTCACCATTAACTAAGATGGATTCTTACTGGATTACAGATTTAAACTTAAGATATGAAACTATAAAAATTCTAGAAGAAAGTTCATGGAAAACTCTTGAAGGAATTGGCCTGAGTGAATATTTTATGAAGAGGACTCCCCAGGCAATTGAAGCAGTATCAAAAATACACCACTGGGATCTTATCAAACTAAAAAGCTTCTGCACGGCCAAGAACATAGTAAGTATAGCAAGCAGACAGCCCTCAGAATGGGAGAAAATATTTGCAGGTTATGCCTCTGACAAAGGTTTAATAACCAGAATTTACAGAGAACTCAAATGGATTAGCAAGAAAAGAACAAGTGATCCCATCTCAGGGTGGGAAAAAGACTTGAAGAGAAACTTCTTCAAAGAAGACAGGTGCACGGCTTACAGATATATGAAAAAATGATCATCATCCTTAATCATCAGTGAAATGCAAATCAAAAGCACTTTGAGATATCATCTAACTCTAGTAAGATTAGTCCACATAACAAAATCCCAAAACCAGAGATGCTGGCATGGATGTGGAGAAAAGGGAATAGTTCTACATTGCTGGTGGGAATGCAAACTAATACGTTCCTTTTGGAAGGATGTTTGGAGAATACTTAGAGATCTAAAAATAGAACTGCCATTTGATCCTATAATTCCTTTACTACGTATATACCCAGAAGACCAAAAACCACATTATAACAAAGATATCTGTACCAGAATGTTTATTGCAGCCAATTCATATTTGCTAAGTCATGGAAGAAGCCCAAGTGCCCATCAATCCACGAAAGGATTAATAAATTGTGGTACATGTATACCATGGAATTTTATGCAGCGTTAAAGAAAATTAAAGGCTTTACCTGTTTCATGTTT
>CAUYON010138489.1:0-24091 GCA_963573935.1 Arctocebus calabarensis | reverse complement strand
TGTCTTTATATAGTGATCAAGGAAATGCCATGAAGGATATCTGTAACAGTATGATCAAAATACTTCTGAATGTATATGAATCGTGCCCTGTGATTGCACCAATGTACATAATTATGATTCAATAAAATTATTAAAAAAAAATACAGAAATATATTTCAGTGCAATATGGAAGCTTTTTCTCTCTTCTATTAGATGTTTCACGTCTTTAAGGCAGAAACCATGTTTTATAAGAACAATGAACGTTTATAAACTACCTCAGAGTTTACAAAGCATTTTCACAAACATCTCATTTAAATAAATATAACTATTTCTCTCTGAAGCACACTCTGCAGATTACAAAATTGAGTCTCAAACAGGTTAAGTGATTTGCCAAGTTTTCACATCTGAAAAAACAAAACAACTAGAACTTTAATTTTGTTTTATGAAGCCAAAATTTCATGCTTTTTTCCACAACATATATCAAGATTTGTATAATAACATTTTCAGCTCTATAACCACAAATTGTGCTATATGGCACTTTCCACTTTCCAGAGCATGTTATTCCATAAAATTTGTCGCCAAACCCTCCCACATGCCACAGTATTGAACTTTGCATATGGTAAGTGTGAAAAAGTTTGCTAATTAAATGAGTGACAAAATACCAACCACTCATACTGGCATCTTTCACAGAATAGGACACTATTTTTTTAAGCCACTTAGTATTCCACATATAAGTATTTGTGCCTAAGTAAGGAACCAAGAATATTAACCATGAAGAATGGTAATTTAATCACATGAGTGGTGTCAACATAATATGAATAAAATGTGACAGCAGGATATATGTGATAGGCTGAAATAACTGAATATCAACAGAGAATAAGAAACATTTTAATTTATGAAGTTAAATGTATCATATATTATTGAAAACCTCCATATACAAAACAATTGCTTTCTTGCTACAAGTGTTTATTACTTGATAAAAGTAACAGAATTTTATATCTTAAACCAGAGAGTGTTTTATTTTGAATGTCTATGAGGGATTTTAGGAAATAAATTATACCCTGTGTCTGATGTTGGGGTAGTCGTTTCAACATATTAGAAGCCAAAGTTCTTTTAATTAAAGATCAATCCTTTCTTGGAAGACAGATAAATAATTATCACAATAACTTATTTCAAAAGATGATTTTTAAATGTACTTCCTATTCTGTGTTATCTATATGTAATATACTACAAAAATACCATTGTACAAAAATTCTTTTGGAAGAATTTAAAATATTTTAACTATGAGTGAAACAGAAAAATAATTGCTACTTGTTTTAAAAAATAGAGAATGTTTACATGGCATATTCATCTTTAAATATGTGAATTCAAGAAATATTTATTTATTTATTATATATTTTTTGTAAAGACAGAGTTTCACTCTATCACCCTTGGTAGAGTACTGTGGCATCAAAGCTCACAGCAACCTCCAACTCTTGGGCTCAGGCGATTCTCTTGCCTCAGCCTCCGAAGTAGCTGGGACTACAGGTGCCTGCCACAACACCCAGCTATTTTTTTGTTTTCAATTTGACCAGGGCCAGGTTCAAGAAATATTTATACTAAAATAATTATTTTTGTCATATTACAATATTAATATAATACTTTTACATGTTATTACTTTTAGCTATTTTTTAGAGCATATTATTAGGAAAAACAAGTGATCCAAGTGAGTTTCTAATGTTCCCTTGCCACAAATCATCCCAAAATAAACTTTGGTGAAACTATATATTTGTTTTAAAGTTAGATATATTTAAATCTTAGCTGACTTGGCTCGGCAGCCGTAGCATAGTGATTATGGCGCCAGCCACATACACCAAGGTGGTGGGTATGAACCTGGCCCGGGCCAGCTAAACAACAATGACAACTGCAACAAAAAAATAGCCAGGCATTGTGGTGGGCACCTGTAGTCCAAGCTCCTTGGGAGGCTGAGGCAAGAGGATCGCTTAAGCACAAGAGTTGGAGATTGATGTGAGCTGTGTCACCACAGCACTCTACCAAGGGCGACATAGTGAGACTCTGTCTCAAAAAAAAAAAAAGAACACTTAGCTGACTTATATCCTAGTTCTTAAGAAACTGAATGAAATCTCTACAGGGCGAAAACTTACGAGGTGTGAGAGTTTAGGGTGACATTTAAGGCTAAGATAGGAATTTTAGAACATTATATAAAAAAAAATAATATGATAAGAGTGTCCGATGGCTGTTGTATATGGGAGAGCCATCTATTTCAAGGACATTCCTGTTGTCAACTGTCCTGGAAGTTGCATTAATCTTGTACTAGAACTCAGTTCCATTTCCGAGACCCAGATATTCCAGCCAGACTATACTACTAAGTAGGATCTGACGTATCTAGAAAGGTAGATGCTATAAATTATAGAGCTGTTCACTATACTAAGGAAACTGGCAGGATAAATTATTTAAAAATCAATTTCCAAACTCCTAGAAAAGAGCAGGAAATGGCCATATTTAATTTCTATAATACTAAATTATACCATCATGAAATATGTCAAAGAAATCACTAGCAAGGATTTTTGTTCCTGGTCAAGATGACAGCATCCACTGGTGTCTCTGACTCACTTCAATGCTCCCTATGGGTGGAAAATTTTTGTCATCCCCACGAAGACAGGGATGTGCACATTACAAAATTTAATTAATAATTTTATGATGTTTCGGGTTCTGTTTATTGGTAAAGGCTCATTACTATCAGAAGCCAGGTCCTATCTTTCAACATTAAGAATGTATTTCCTAAGGATCAAGGCACCTATGGAAGCTATTTGTGTTTTTGTTTTCTATCCCTCCTCCTAATGTATCCTGATTGGAAACAACATTTGTTGGCGATTCCTCTAAACATTCATACTTTTGTTTGTTGGCTGGGATTTAGTCCTGTCTAAGTACCTAGGCTAGAATAAGACCCTGGTTTGGCTACATTTGTGCTTGTACTTGTGCATGGTGTCTCGACCTTGACAGACAATGAACATGGAGTGAATGAATTCACCGTTATTCTGTTTTGTGTGTTGCTATTGTTTTTTTCTCTATGAAGTTTCTCTCTTCTGCTTCTCCATAAACTTTTGCTTCTTATATCTGCTTTTAATGTCTCTCTGTGTCTACTACAATGATTTGCATTCAGAGGGCTTTTGTGGTTAAATGACTCAGTGTAAATTGGTTTTGTAAAACAGACGCAAGTACAGAAGTAGTACAGTCCTCACAACAAAATCAAAAGATTGCACAGAACTGCAAGCCTGAGCCGCCTTGCTGGAAACTCCTGCCTATGTATCAGCTGGCCACGTGAATAGCATGCTAACACAGGATTATGTGCCCAACGGCAAAATATCTTAACATTCATTTCGTTAAAGCTGTGAAATAAGTGGACACTAAGCAAGTTGTGTTTTTTATCTCTTTTTTAGGAAGAATTAGAAGCACTCACGTTTAGCAAGGTGATAAAATAAGTCCCACCACGTAAACATCCACCACCAGGATATGGTTGTGTTATTTATAACTATCCAAATCGTGATATCATTTCTCTTCAGCAGGATAAAAATGTGGCCCCAGGAAATTAAACAGAATTCTGCGGGGATTAATTTGTGATCTGGACCTTACAACTATGACAATCTGTCCTAAAGTTTTCTTCACACAATTATGTGGCCCATTAAACAGGCCCAATAAGTGAGTCTGTGTTTCTGAATGAACAATGAAGAGAATTTCGAAAAACACTGCAACCCCTAACATCCTCGGTCCGGCAGTGGCACATTCCTCCAAACAGGCTGCCTCCCCCTTCCTCGTTCCGCTTCTCTCTCTTTCCCCAATAGCTTAGACTTGTTTCAATTCCTTCATGTCATCATGCTCAAGACCACTTTTAAAAAGTCAGTTTTGCTGTTATTTTAGTGATTTTCTTGATTATGATTTACTTAAAATTAGATATTTGTTTTAAAAAATGTTTTCTTTCAGCTTGGCGCCTGTAGCTCAGCAGGCTAAGGCGCCAGCCACGTACACCTGAGCTGGCGGGTTCGAATCCAGCCCGGCCCGCCAAACAACAATGACGGCTGCAACCAAAAAATGGCCGGGCGTTGTGGCGGGCGTCTATAGTCCCAGCTACTTGGGAGGCGGAGGCAGGAGACTCGCTTGAGCCCAGGAATTGGAGGTTGCTGTGAGCTGTGGGGCCATGGCACTCTATCCAGGGTGACAGCTTGAGGCTCTGTCTAAAAAAAAAAAATTTTTTGTCTTTCTTTATTTTTTTTTTTGAGACAGAGTCGCCCTCGGTAGAGTGCGGTGGCAACACAGCTCACAGCAACCTCTAACTTCTGGGCTTAAGCAATTCTCTTGCCTCAGCCTCCCAAGTAGCTGGGACTACAGGCACCCACCACAATGCCCGCTATTTGTTGTCGTTGTTGTTGTCATTGTCGTTTGGCAGGCCTGGTCTGGATTCAAACCCACCAGCTCCCATGTGTGTCGCTGGCACCCTAGCCGTATGGACTAGAGTGATTTCTTTTCCAATTCAACTCTCACATTTGTGTTTGATTTGTGGGTTTTGCCAATGGAATCATGGCAGGGAAAGCCTTTTCCATTCTAACATTAAATAAGATGTATGGCCGCATGGCTTTCATTTTGCTCAGGAAAATAAAAGAAGAAAATGGAGTATAAAGATTAGTTTCTAAATAAAGAAGGTATTTTAAACCCAATATAAGTTAATTGACTGTTAACACACTATTGGGGGGATGAATTAACTGTGGTTTTCACTCAGCAGAGATTCAATATTGAATTAGTACAAATCATATTCCTATAGAGAGAAAATTTTAAAAGTACACTTTTGGCTAACAAAAATAGAAGGCTCACTTTGTTTTTGAAACATCACTTTTTTTTTTTCTCTTTTGAGACAGAGTCTTAAACTGTTGCCCTGGGTAGAGAGCCATGATGTCATAGCTCACAACAACCTCTAGCTCTTGGCTCCTGTGATTTTCTTCCCTCGTTTTTCTATTTTTAGTAGAGACAGTGTCTCACTTTGCTCCAGCTCATCTCGAACTCATGAGCTCAATCTATTTACGCGCCTTGGCCTCCCAGAGTGCTAGGGTTACAGGCGTGAGCTACCAAGCCTGGCCTAAAACTTCCCTCTTCAGTGCATTTACTCAGATATGCTTTATTTACTCAGAACTACAGGAAAGACAATTCCAGAGGCATTTTTTCCTTAAGCTTTCAGATCTATTTCTCTGATATACAGTATTTTAAGCAACTTAGCCTAAATGATAAAGGGATCACGGAGAAACCTATTAAGTTGAGAGTATTTGTTTCACCTGAGGCATCATCAAGTATTGATCTCTATTCTACCACGTCATGAACTTGTCTTCCAGTATGGTTTATATTTTATTATTATTTTTCAACCCTACTATTGTGCATAGTACTTTCCTCACTGATTGATTATATGTGAATTCAAAAGTCTGTGATCATGACTTGCCTTAAGTTAAATATCACATCAACCTTCAGTGTGTACAGTTTGCTTTCACTGGACCAGCTCCAGGCTGCCTGACTTGCCTGACTGCCCTTGAACTCAGTTCTCTGTTATTGGCTAGAGCTATGGGAACTGAGCTTTCAAAGTATTAAAGCCCGGTTGTTAGGACTTTTAGGAAAGGCAGGGATAGATCTCTAGGGGCTGTCCCTAGATGTACTGCCATTCATGAAAACCCATGGTCCTCATATCATTGTCTTTGTGCTAAATAAAACCATCTGACTTTTATGTACCCTACACTCTGAGATCCCTCTCATCTTCCTCCACAAACACATTAATGTCATAATATAATTGAGCTACTCTGTTGCCATATTGAAAATGAGATTCTTTTTGTTTCTAGTCAGGTTCAGATAGCAAAAGTTTATTGACAGATGTGGCTGTGAAAAGAAAGGCTAATTTTGTTCATTTACATGAATGGCTTACTGTTTTTGCCTGATTACTATTGAGTACAATACTATCAATGTATTTCCTTAACTATTTGCCAAATTAACTTTGTTGTAAAATTTGTTGTAAATTTTCATTAGTTTTAACATTCAATTCTGAGTGTATGTGTACGTATGCACATTTATAGTTTCATGCTCCTTGGACATAGAAATCCTACCCACAGCTTTAAGTAAGTATAGTAGCAACATTGAACAGAATACATAGATTTATTCCTGTATATATGGTTGTCCATAGACTTATGTAAGCACATAGATGGACCCATTTTTTTTCTTGTTACATATAGATGTGTACAATAATCTCCTCTTGCTTGCAAGGATATCCAAGAACGATAGTATGATATTAACAACTGTAGTTGCTATTTTTCCTCATGGACTGACTAAGTAGAAGAAAGATTTCTACTTCTAAAAGGCATAAGATAAAATCTTTTTCTCTTCTTTCCACAAATCTGTTTTGTTCTCTAAAATTCCATCCCCATGGAGAGAGACAGAAAAACCTCCTGGCACAAAGTAGAGGTGCAGTTGATACTTATCAATAAAAGAAAAACATAAGTAAAAATGGATGGGGAACACAGATTGGAATGAATGAGTTTAAATAGTGTAGATAGACAAAACAGAAATGAAAGAGGTCATAAAGAGATGTGGGTGTTCAGCTCGGAGCATGAACCTTAGGAGGGGGTTCCATGGCCCTAGGAGGGGGGGGGGACAAATGGAGAATAATGGAGCAAAGTCATCTATGCTACCAGAAAGACAGCAAACTAAGAGAGTAAGAAGGCAAATGAGAAGGTCAAAACACAGTCAACGAGATGGAGTGAGAAGAATGAGGGGGCTCTGGGGAAGCACAGCAGGAGAAAGGGAAGGCACAGGCCGAGAACAACTTAGAAGGCAAGAAAAAAAGACACCTCATCAGAAAAGGGAAGGAAAGGGCCACCATGCCAGCGCCCTGCCTCCAGTGTGTTCTAATGACTTCTGGTTGATTTTAGCTTTCAAATTTGATATTGTCCTTAAGCCTTTTAAAATAGCAAAACATTCCTGGGGATCACTAGGCCTAAAATCCCTAAACAATTAGTTTCCAGGGAGACTGTATACACAGTCGACTATAGCAAGCCACTAGCCTGACTCACCCCGAGTTGCCCAGCTGGAGGAGAATTGCTTCTACATGGCTAACGTGACCCTTGTACATTCACTCTCTTAGTAATACAACAAAGTCACTGGAAACTGTATTCTAGTTTTGCAAAAGTGAATTTTTATGGCAGGACTTAATATTAAGGAAAAATTAATGAGCCATCTAATCACATTAATGAAGTTTTACATAGCACATTGAAGTCTATTTTATGTAAAAAAAAAAAAAAAAAAAAGGTGGCACCTGTGGCTCAAGGAGTAGAGCGCCGGCCCCATATGCAGAAGGTGGCGGGTTCAAACCCAGCCTCGGCGAACTGCAAAACAGAAAAAAAAAAAAAAAATAGCCAAGTGTTGTGGCAGACACCTGTAGTCCCAGCTACTCGGGAGGCTGACGCAAGATAATTGCCTGAGCCCAGGAGTTGGAGGTTGCTGTGAGCTGTGTGACGCCATGGTACTCAACCAAGGGCAATAAAGTGAGACTCTGTCTCTACAAAAAAAAAAAAAAAAAAAGTAGATTCAAAAACTTGTGGACACAGGAAGATAGATCTTTAAGGCAGACTGATCCTAACCCCTCATTTGAATGTTGAGGAAAACGAGCCCAGAATTATTAAGAGACTGTCCCAAGGACACAAAACTAATTACTGGCAGAGTTTGGGACTAGACCTGAATATAAGACTTCTTTTCTCAATTACAACCAAGATATGTAGTCTTATATGGATATTGTTTCATTTTGGTCTATGCTATTAGCTACGAAATGCATCATTACTCACACATTAGCACTGATGGGATTTTTTTTTTGATTCTATGACTTTTTTTTTTAGAAAATAGATATGATTAAAATTGAAATTCATTGCAGTAAAGAAAAATATCTTCTACGTTAAATAAGACAACAACATCCATAAGATAAACAACAGCAAAGTCCAAGAATGCCTACTTTCGGTAAATACACCTGTGATTTTTTTTGAACACTGTATTGACATATATGAATTACCTATTCAAAATTAATTAAATATATTTTAAAAAGATAATCCTAATGCACAGAATATGCTCCCACTAATACTTGTAATAGTTATCTTATAGGAAAGTTTTTCTGTAAATTCACAAGAGTTATACATATTAATCCATTCTGATATCTACGTAAAGAAAAGTTCGAAATTCCTCTAAAGGGAGAATATTTTTAAATATTTTCCTCTAGTAAGTAAATAAACTTTAATTACTTCCTCCAAAAGAGGCAACATCCACTATAAAAAAGATGAATCTTCTATTTGATAACATCAATAAAGCATAATAATCAAAGGAAAAACGTTTGCAAAGAGGAATATGTGAGCTACTGGATCTTTGGGACAGCAGCAGTAATTCACACACCATTACTTATTCAGGGTTGCACTCCCAATTACTCCTTGGGAGAAAAAAAAAGATAATTATTATACTGTAATGATTACTCTTTTTCTCATACAAGAGAAACAATGCTGATATAGGCAAATCGTAAAGAAATAGAACTCAAGTTTGTGGGTAAGATTATTAATATACGACACTTTAAGGAGAATATATTAATAGCAAAAATGCATTTCTTAAAGGAACACTGAGCTTTACAGTAAATGCTGAAGTATTTCTAGAAAAGCACACTTTCAACCAAGTCAGTTAAAATGTGTTCTACATTGTTTAGGACCTACTAGCTTTCTCACAGACATTTGTGAAAATACCTTTAAAAATCAATGGAAGTAACACCACTGAATTGTACACTTAAAAACAACTTAAAAGAGGAAGAAAAATTGCCTCTTGAGTGTGCATATCCACATTGTAGCTGTAAAAATTCTAAAACACACCTTGGCTCCGTGCCTGTAGCTCAGCAATTAGGGCACAGACACATACACCACGGGGCTGGCGGGTTCGAACCCGGCCCTGGCCTGGCAAACAACGTTGACAACTACAACAACAACAACAACAAAAAACAGCCGGGCATTATTGGGCGAACCTGTAGTCCCACCTACTTGGGAGGCTCAGGCAAGAGACTCACTTAAGCACAAGAGCGTGAGGTTGCTGTGAGCTGTGATGCCGTAGCACTCTACCCAGGGCGACATAGTGAGACTCTGTCTTGAAAAACAAAATCTAAAACACCAGAACTATTATATGCCTATAATAATAATTGAGATTATCTGTCTATAGTTAAATATTTAATCAATATAATCAAATAGAACACAATTCAAGAAGAAATTATGCCTGGATTGCCTCTAGTCAAAATGAAAACGTTCTTGTTTCATCAGTTGTTTAAAATTATATTTATCCCATGCTTTCATAGAAGTATGTAAACCAATGGAGACCTTTTTAATACTCTACCAACTCTTCCTTATCCGTTTATAAATAATCTATATTCTCTATTTAGTACTAAAAGGAATTCCACACTAGCACACTATCTGTTTTCATGGCTGGCCTAACTTTCCTAGCCATTAGTTGTAAAATATTTATAAATACAAAATTTTTTTTAGTATCCTAAGTCAAGCAAACTTTAGAAAGTAGAACATACAGGACATTCTTAAGGAGGTATTCTAGGGTCAAACGTGTTTTCATGCTTTGTAGATTACATATGACCCCTCCTCTTTGCACTACTGTGGACTGGACTCTTATCTATCACACCGAATGAACCATAGGAGATTATTTCCTTTCATAATTTGTCACTCTAAAGCAAATGTCTAAATTTGAAATGGTAGAAATAGATTTTTCATTATCTTTTCAAATGCACAGAGCATGCTGAGATTAAGTATTTAGAATTCATATCCAAGTGTATCTATAATGCGTTTTAATAAGGTCATGAATAATGAAGTAATTTTATACAATGTGGAAAAGCTGTGAAGTGTAGCGTTCAAGTGATATTTATCTATGAGGTGTATCCATTTTATGGTTCTCTTTTCATAAATTTCATTTCCACTTGTGGAGTTGTGTCATGTGCAGACTAATTAATATGACTTATCCCGTGGCAAAGCAGGAATATTTTTCACTTTTCCTTTATCCTTTCACCTTGTGCAAAATTGTTATTCCCCTCAACACCTCATTTACCTCTCGCATTCACCCTAGGGAGTCCCTCGGTGCGGAACCACTAGGAGGTGTATAAAGGGAAACAACAACTGGCGGCTTCATCATAAACTGTGATCTGTTTGCTGTTTCTCTTTCCAAGGGACCTCTCCAGCTGAGATGGTATGAGGCCTCTGAGCCACACAGGCAAAGGCAGCAAACTGACATCTCAAGAAAACTTTGTCCCAAAAAGGCAAAGGCAGAGAGGAAGAGCTTTATAACAGAGTTTGCTCAGAGGGCAAAAAAAAAAAAAAAAAAAAAAAAAAATAATTCTGTTTTTGGAGAGTTTTTCCTGTAGGAAAAATAAAAATCTATAGCTGTGTGACAAGAAGAGACTTTGTTACTAGACTAGAATGCATTGAAATGAGTTCAGTTCCGTGCATTTTCCTGCTGATTCTGGGGAGACTGTTCATCTCTAATACAAAAGCCATTTTGAAAAACTGAGTCAAAAATGGTAGAGAATAATTTTCTTTGTTTTGAGACAAAATCTCACTAGGTTGCCCTGCGTAGAGTGCTGGGACGTCTCAGCTCACAGCAACCTCAATCTCTTGGGCCTAACTGATTCTCTTGCCTCAGCCTCCCAAGTAGCTGGGACTATAGGCGCCCACCACAATGCCCGGCTATTTTTTTGTTGCAGTTGTCATTGTTTTAGCTGGCCCAGGCCAAGTTCAAACCTGCCAGCCTGGTGTGTGTGGCCAGTGCCCTACCTCTCAGCTACAAGTGCCAAGCCAGTAGGGAATAATTTGAAGTATCTTATTAGAAACAGGAGGATCATATTTGGTTTGGCAAAAAGGCATGGATAAATGTATATCAGATTTTCTCGCATTTGGGTGTGTAACTCAGCTGGCTTGCTAGCAAGATTTTGCTGTTAATTTATATCCAATGGGCTTGTGCTTACTGCTTTACCTTGTGACTGGTTTCAGAAGGGAACAGATTTATGCAGACTTGTATTACTGGGTTCATTATTGACCAATGAAACACATTCTCAAAAATTTTGCTAATATTCACACATAAGCTTGTTATAGAACTAAGAGAAGCCAATTGGCCTGGATATCTGCACTTAGAATTTTATCAGTACATATAATCAAGCACACATGAAGAAAAGTATACATGGGCTCAGGATATTTTAGATAAGAGGAAAAATTTTCTAAGAGCAAGAGTTAATGTGATACTTGTAAGCTCCAAACAAGTGGGAGATTGAGCCTGGCTCTTTTCTTCTATATCTCTGACATCTAGAAAAATCCCTGCATTTGTACCCATTCTTGAGTTAGAGCACACCCCAAAACAGGGAAGCAGAAGGGAGATTTCATTGTTTTAGTGTGGCAAATATATATCATATACACGTCTACTGGGTAACACAAGGTTGAGGCATAAATGGTAAACAGTTCACAAACGTGATTGAAATAAACGTTATTTTAAAGATCCAAACTTGTCATTAATGTCCAAGAAGAAACGCAAGTTTTGACTCCCATCAGTTCTGAGGCTTTCTTTCAATGAAAGGACCATCATAGGTTCTGTCTTCTGACTAAAAGGCAGAGGTCCTCAAACTACGGCCCACAGGCCACATAAGTTGGTGTGAGTTGTATTTGTTCCCGTTTTGTTTTTTACTTCAAAATAAGATATTTGCAGTGTGCATAGGAATTTGTTCATAGTTTTTTTTTTTTTTTAAACTATAGTCCGGTCCTCTAACAGTCTAAGGGACAGTGACTTGGCTCCCTGTTTAAAAAGTTTGAGGACACCTGCTAAAAGGTATACGTCCTTTATTTCATAATTTTCAAAAGAGAAACGGTGACTTAATAAGGCAAAATCTCTTTTCTCTAAGTAAAACAAAAGTAAATATGGAAAGGAATCTTCCATAAAGTAAAATTAAATATGGAAAGGAATCTTCAATTAAGGATGGATCATTTATTTCCCCTGTGTATTATGACCTCTTATTTCTTTCCAGCTGGTTGGATTTCAATAGCTGTAACTTTCAGGCTAGGTTTGTTTAGCCTTAATTTGCTATGAAAACATAACCTATGCCATTTTTATTGATTAGGATAGGGCTGCCAATAAGGGCCCTGTAAAACTATTTTATTCAAATATGTGAACACAGATCATGACAAGAATTATGACTCATTTTCACACAAAAGTATCAATGGTATTAGGATAAAGTCATGAAACATTTTTAGGATGAATATAACTTGCCCTATAGGTTCAATAAATCTTGGACTTGATTTAATGATTTCACTATAGAAAATGTATTTCTATTTATAGTTCTTCCCACACCCACTGTACTTCAGCATTTCAAAGTGAACCATCCAATAGGTTTTTTTCCTATTGGAAATGAGAGAGGTAATAGAGTATGAGGCATTACTTTCTTGACAACCTATCTAACATGGAAACTTTCTCAAATGATGTTTAGATGTGGCGTTAATATACTATGTGGCATTCATAATCTTTAATATACTTGAGTATTAAACGCTGAGTAGGCTCAAGGTCTCTGAACCTACGAAACGAAGTAGGAGGGGAAGTACAGCAGAGATGCCTCTTCTGCGGCCAGAATCAAGTCATCACTGCTCCCAGATGCTGAGACAAAAACTGCTGTTTCTCTAGCACTTTGCAGCCCAGAAGCAGTTTAACTATTATGCTTATAGAACACAAAACTCTGAGGCATTTGTTTTCAGTAATGATACTCATGCTCACGGGCTCCTTGAGCTTAGAGGGTGAACTTTTACTTCAATTAAAAGAAAGGAGAGTCTACAAGATATACTCACGCTTTCAGCGGATAGCACTACGCAGATACCTGAGAAAAATCAATAGCACCATGAAGGTTCTCATAATGACAGCCTAGTCTGTGAGTAGCGTTTAAACTTCTGACCATTGTTAGGACGGTGGCCCTGGAGTGTTGAAGGGCAGCAGAAGACCTCATCCCAGATTAGGCCTCTTGGGCAGGAGGACTATTTTGAGCTACAGGCACTTATGAAAATGGGGAATGCTCCCTGACCCTCCTCTTTTCCCTCCTGAAAGCAGGAGATGAAACCCCCAGATGAAAGATGTCCTCGCTGTCCCCCAAAGAAAGGAACATTCTCATCATTAAGGATGGGAAGTTGAGACAGAGAAGGTTCCAGAGAAACAGAACTTCTTAAAATAATCCTAGTCTTCCTTTAGCCTCACATGGGCTACCCTCACATATGCACACATAGGCTAATACCTTTCCACACTTGCTTCTGTTCAACCTATTATAAAAGTATCTAGGTTTCACCACTTTGAGGTCTTCATTCCCATATGAGGGCTCCCATGTTACACAAAACTTATATTGAAGAAATGTGTTTGTTTCTCTTATTCATGCCTGAGACTCGTTTTGGACTTGTCTAAAACATGTCTTCGACTCAGGCCCAGCGAAAAACCGTAAGATGTTAGAGGTAAAATGTTGCCTCCGTGCAGTGTTCATCCTCCTGTTACCACTACACAGTGTTTGCCAAAGACAGGGCGGTAGATCCTCCAGACATACGTTTTTACTAAAATTTAATTGACCCAGCATCATCACCGTCCGCTAAATGCCTGCAAGCATTTAGAGTAGTGTTGTTTTTAATCAGGTAAAAGTCTCATTACAATGATTATCACTTTTATGATCAGAAAGTTTTGTGTCACTCAACCATTTCTACGTCCCGGTATATCTCCCAAATGCACAATGCTTCGTTATCACGTTTCGGGTTTTATGACACAATTCTACCAAATGCATTTCTCTAGCCCATGTCCCTGCCACAGCCGTGCTTTACAAAGAAAACAAAATGTGTCTACTAGTCCTGACGTTGTGAGAAGTAAGTTGAATTTACATTAGAAATGGAAATACTTTGTCTTTGGGGCTTTATTTGGTTCTTAAATGAAAACAAAATTATTCTTCAAATTCTTTGCACCTTTCTCACTTCAAGTAACTCAACCACCTAAATCAAATGGGGCTTATGCACCAAATCATCCACTGAACAAATTCACTACAGAAAGGAACTCAAAACTAGAGGGTCAGGGGGTGGGGGGGGGCAAATGTCTGTGACTGATCCTGAGTCTGATGCCCACTCATTTCTTGAGCAGGCTCCAGTCACTCTTCACGCACTAAGTTACTGCCAACACATAGACTGGGCCAGGTGAATGCTTTCAGATGAGGACAAAGTTTAAACAGAAGCCCCACCTTGGTTTGTCTATAAAGGTCACTAACCAGAACTGTAACTAGAACTATTTATTGATAATCAATGGTCCTGTGAAACTCCCCAAACCCTGTGGGTTTGACCTCACTTGTGACAGGACAGGTTCCTCTAAACAAACTTCTGACGTTTTGTATGATTTTAGAGAGTAAATTTGTGCTGAGTAAGCCAAAGTATTTGTTTTGATGGTAGTTTGGAAGTAATTTAATTCCTTCCTCTACTCTCATGAAACACTTTCTAAGCATTTGTTCTGGAGAATTAAATATATATTGCTTTTCTTACTACCAGAACACTTTCACTCCACATCAAACCTGCTTAACAAAAAAGTAAAAAGAGCAAAATAATAATGATGCAGTGATTTTTTTTTAAGGAGTGATTTTTAGACATCCTTACTTGCTTGATCTTTATTATAGTTTTATGAAATAAAGTTTATAAAAACATGACAACTCAGGAAAGTGTTCTAATCTGACAATGATTTTGCTATGATAAAACTTTAAGAAGAAAAGCCAAAAATATTTTTACCTTTTACATTTTTTTATTTACTGAATTGTTTAATTGCAAGAGCAAAACATGCAAGACTACAACAATAAAAATTACTAGGTATAAAAAATAATTACTCCTTTTGTTCTGCTCCAATTTCACTTCCCTGAAATAACCAATAGTAACCTGTCTATATTTATGTTCACCGTCACTTTTCTCTTTGCTTATAATTGCTTATACATGATTATTTTTCTATAACGTGACATTTGTTTCTCATTCAATACTATGCCAAGTGCAAAATTCCAGGGTAATATCACCATTAGAAAGGTTGCAGTGAAAACATATACTTGGCAATATCTCCTAACCTTCAGGTGAAGCTTCTTTCAAGAATCAGCAGTTAGTTTCCTTTCCATCATATGCCACGGTGGAAACTTCTAGAGCACTTACAGCACTTGTGCTCACTCATCCAATTAGACTTCCAGGGTATGTGCATAACAGAACAGAAATCTAAGCATGTGAGTTCATGTCTCTCTGGCCTTTCATGATGTAGTGGGGGCGCTTTTCTTTCCAGTACCAACTTCCCATTTTCAGTACAGACACCTTTGTTCAAATCACATATATACACGTGCACATTCGTGAACATGCGCTCATGAATTGACGCCTGGTTAGTAAATCTTAGGCAATTTCTACTATTGCATTAGTGTTTTGCTTCTGTTGGTTGGTTGGTTGATCTTTCAGCCTTGGTACGATTGTGAATATCTGTTGCTTTAGAAACAAATACTTTTGCTTACTCAGCACGCTCACTCATTCTTTTTCTTGCCTTAGTGAAAATACTTTATAAACCAACAATCAACATCTATGAATATAGTCATTATTCATATGCCTTACATCTTCACAACAGGGATCTATATTTGTTTCATTGTACTTTAAATGTAATATACCGATATACTCATTGTATAATTTAATTTTAATTTCAGAGTATCACAGGGGCACCAATGTCCTGTTTACATGGATTTCTTTTATACTGCTTGAGTCAAAGTTATAAGTGTGCCTATCACCCAGATAGTGTGCACTGTACCGCTTAGGTGTGATTACCTGTCCCCTCCTTCCCCCTCCCACCTACTTCATTTCCATTGAGTTCGATTACCTACTTCCCACATACTTCATTTCCATTGAGTTCAATTTCCATCTGTGCACCAAAGTGCTGATCAGTTAGTTTTAGTATAAGAGTGAGGATATGTGGTGTTTGGTCGTCCACTCCTGTGACACTTCACTTAAGAGAATGGTCTATAGTTCATCCAGACTATTGCAAAAGATGTTAATTCTTTTCTCATGGTTGAGTAGTATTCCAGGTCATATATATAATAAATATATTACGTTTTATTAATCCAATCATGAATGGATAGACACTTGGGTTAATTCCACACCTCTGTGATTGTGAATTGTGCTGCAATACACATTTGAGTGCAAGTGTCTTCTTGATAAAATGACTTCTATTTTCTTTTTGGCAAATACCTGCTAATGGGATTGCTGGATCAAATATTACATCTACTTTTAGTTCTTTGAAGAAGCTCCATATTATATTCCATAGAGGTTGTACTAGTTTGCAGTTCTACCAGCAATGTGTGTTTCTTTTTCTCTGCATCCCTGCCAGCATCTATTGTTTTGGGAATTTTTGATAAAAGCCATTCTCACTGAGGTTAAGTGATATTTCATCAAGGTTTTAATTTGCATTTCCCTGATAATTTTGATATTGAACATTTTCTCATACACATATTAGCCATTAAGTCTTATCTTCTTTTGAAGAGAATGTCCATATTAGCTTATTTAATAGGTGGGAAGGAAGGAAAGAGGGAGAGACAGAAAGATGAGAGAAAAGACTACAAGAAATGCATATTTAGCATCAACATTTAAATGATAATGATTGTCTAATTATCACTGCCAAAAACAGATTTGCCCCTATTTTGAGAAAGGAAGTTTCTTTTCATTATATATTTTCAAACACTAGTACAATTACAAGGATGTGTGCCAAGGACAGTCATGCTGAGGAAGCAGAGTTCATGAACCCCTGGCTTTCCTCCAGCCCTAAAGCTTTGATTCAGTGCTTCATCGATGGCTTTCCAGATGCCTCGACTGTCCCATAAGTGATTCAGTGATTAATCAAAGCCGAGAAATCTGTAAGCAAGATCTTTGGAGGTAGGGAAATTCAGCCACAATGCTCAAACCAAATAGTAGAAGAGTATTTACCAAGTTAACGTCTTAGGGACCCAGACTTCATCTTGAGAAAAATGAAATATAAGGCTATCTATCTTCAGAGATATTGAGTATCATATTTAATTATAATTTGTTCTGGCTTATTGCTTTTTATTTTACAAGATCCATGATGCCATGGTTTAATTAATCAGATTTTAATGCCCAGGGGCCCAAAATGCTGATAATCTTTCCAGAAAAGTTGAGTTTTGTGTGGATGGCAGTAGCACATTAACTTATAAACCTAATTACCTCTTGCTACTCAAGTTATAGTACAAACAAGTGGATATTTAAGGGAATGATGAAGTGGGAAGAGAGAACCTTTGTAACTGGTGAAATAGTATGATTTTGCTTATAAGTCAGTTGGTTGATGAGCTAATAATTGTGTCTTTCTATAGTTCCACACATAAAAATACATCAGCTATTTCAGTGTGACACACTTAACCCTTCTGCTAAGCAATACTCAAACCTTAATTTGTTTTCTAACTATAATGTTACTTGTTATATCAATGCACTTTCAGTAACTTAAATTGAGCTAATTCCTCATTAACTAGTTTTATTTTACTGAGTTGCATGCCTGTATAGCACACAAACAGATTCAAGTCCTTTATTTTCTTCCAAATGTTGTCAACAGCTTTTATTCCTTAGGGGTATGAAGGAAAGGTGTTACGTATGCCTGCAGACTCGGTTGCAATAAAACCAACATAAAACTAGTTAAGGAGGAAGAAGGAGAATTGGAAAGTTTTGTTTGCTGCTTTTACTAATCTAAGAGAAATTGCTGGAGTCATTTACTCTCCATTCTCTTTGTGATAATTGCGTCACACAACCCCTCTCTTTTTTTTTTTCAAATAGTTCTTCAGTGATCAAACTAGATTGGATGGTTCTGTCTGTTTATTACAAGATCTGTAATTCAATAACAAAAGGAAAAGTCATCCGTGAACATGCATACGCAGACAGGTATAAATCTGCACTTGCTGCATCATCAATTATAGATAATATTTCCAACACGGTCATCCACATTTCCACAAACAACTTAGTAGGCTAAATGTGAAGTTCTTGATTAGACAAATAAAGCTTTAAATCAATCAGAAAATGACACTAGAGAAAAGAACAGAATTATTAAGAAAAAAAAAGAAAATTGTGATCCATGGTATGGAAAATTAGGAATAAACAGAAAGGTCACAGTCAGCAAAGGAAATCACAAATCCCTCCTACACATGACTGAGAAATGTTGTTGCCAGCTTTGAACATCTACTACTGTGTGGCAGGTACTCAGTCTCTAAAAGTACGAAGGTAAAAGATGCCACCATTTTACTTAAAGAATAGATAGTCGAGTAGGAAAATTTTAATAATACAATTCTGATAAAAACAAGGCCACAGAATATAAATGATAACTTAGGCCACCCTTGGGAGCTTCAAATTAGAAGTTTACTCCTTATTTCCTGAAAAATAAATCAGCGTACATGCGAGTACGGACATTCTTATTTCCTTGTTCCTTGTCCAAATGGTGAGAGCTGCGTAGGCTCCTGTGGGAGAGTCCCTCAGGCCTGCTGGGTGGACCCATCCCAGAGATTGGCAGGCTAAGGCAGCACAGTTAACCTAACGTCTAACCACTAGGTCACTCCGCCAAAAGAACCAATTCCATGAAAGATAATGCATAAATCTGCCACTATTTACTTGCCACCCAAGTTGGTTTTCTAGGTCATTCAAGAATAAACAAACAAACAAACAAAAATAAAATATAAAACCCAAACCTCAATACTCAGAAAATTAGAGTGAAGAAATTTTAGGGCCAAATGTAATCAATGTATCTCAATTCTCAAATTCATTCTTTTTAGCTACACAGAGGGAGAGGCAAAGAACAAGGAAGGAAAAAGTGAGAGGAGAGAGAGAGACGGAAAGAGACAGAAGAAAAAAGACAGCTTATTATGCAGAAGACATCATAAGGAGGAAATGCATAACAAAGTGAACTTCGATCCACAATCTACTTCTTGGGTACAAAACAGCAGACTGATTTTAAGGGCAGCCTCTTTTTCACCTGGTGCAACAAAACTCTTACTACAGAAAAGGGTACAGGCTTTGATTTCTCAAAGCCCGCGGAAAAGCAATATGACTGCCCAAGAGCTGTGGTCCATTCACAAAGATTTGTAACTTTCAGTGGCATTGAAGATTCTGGCAAAAGCTGTGTACCCCACAAAACGTCAGCCACACATACTTATAAAGTTTTTTTGTATACAGCTTTAAAATGGTATCCAAAGACATGCAATAATTTATAGATCCAGGTTTGGGTTAACAGGCCCCCTCCACCTTATCTTCATCTCCATTTAATTCAGGTAATGAGAATGAATAAAAATATGAACTCGATACTGTATGTACGTAAAAATTAAGAAGCAGCATACTGCTTCTTATGCATATCAGGGTCCGATCGATGCATGGACATCATAAGAATCTAAGAAAAACCATATTTTTTTTTTATCTAAAACATATTACAGTTCTTCACACAAAGATATATATGTATGTAAAACATTCTTATAGTAATCCAATTCCTATCTCTACTCAACAGTTATAAATTTACCCAAATCTCTTTATTACATTTTAGAAAAAAGAAAACAGTAAAAATAGAAGGAAAACAAGCAGACATCTGGGCCAGACGTGTCAGTCTGTTCTGATCTCAGCTGCTTTCCCTCCCGAAAACCACAAATCCTGTTCTCAGGGATGTGAAGGTAAAGATGATGTGGAATACCAAACTAAACTCATTTTACACTGACAGTCCCAACAGGAAGAAGGAAAAGGGAGTACATTTACATATCCCATTAACTAAAAAGTTTATTACTTTACCTGAGTAACCCAGAGGAAGCATAGACACATTAAAATATGTGCATCTCATAGCTCTAAAATAAAATCAAAATTCACTGAAGCACTATCAAATAAGGGCTTACTAGGGAAAAAATGTGTTAAGAATAAATTTTTCATGGGACAAGGATGTACATTTAACTGGTGTACCTATATTATCAAAATGAATGGATTTTCTTCCTTGAAAACTTTCATGCATCAATGGTAACATAAAGTTCAGTAATTATCTTCTATCTTCTATCTTTCTAACACTGTGTGATACAGTAATTCTTCTATGTCAAGATGTAAAGCAGCTGGGAATTGAACAAAATTAAAACACATTTCACAAAAGGTCATGAGCTGAGAGTATCTTTTTTGCCTAAGTGAAAGTATTAAGGAAAGAAGAGGTGATTCCCTGAGAAAGGAAAGTCCTTGTAACAACAGGTCTTCAAAATAATTATCCCCATGATAAAAATGCCGAAAAAAAAACTCTAATCAATGCTCAGTGTCTTTTAAATTGTTTTTTGATTTTTTAAAAATGTTTTTAAGACGTAATAGTCAAAATAGTTAGTTGAATAGTAAAATTACATTGCATCAGTTTCAGGATATTAGTTCAAGTCTAATAAAATTTTAATAGAAATAGGTTTAATGACTTTAACTTACTGCTGAATGAATAGTACTCTGCAGGATTTGATAGTATATGACTCAAGAAACGATTATTAAGAAGACATATAATGCACTTTTACAAAAGATATTTGCAGGAAACCATTAAATGATACAGAAAATCAATAATGCCCTAGTGCCAATTTCAGCAACATTAAAATTGCAGTGCTCGTTGATATTTATGATGATAGAGCTACCAAATCATTTCATTTTTATCTTTCACGACATTGGCATTTTTCTTTGTAATCTAGGACCAGTTGCAAATTTGATCAGTTCCTTTTAAAAGTGTTTTATAGTTGACCCTGTTTCTAAACAACTCTTCTCAAGACAGAACTTTAACAGTTTCTTCTTTATACTTCAGTGTGTAAATGGATTGGTAAAGCTCTTTCCTTTTAGGGAAGGCATAATAATTGTAAAATACTAAGACATTCAAACTGTATCTTAGTAGAGCCAAGTAAATAGAACTTAATAAACAGAGTTGGTCTGTTCGCTCTACTTCTAAAGGAAAAAAAATAACCAATGATGGTCTAGCCACATTACTTTACATGTCTAAAACTGAGGTCCAAGTAGTAATAAACTGTCTAAAAGTCACGTTTTATGTAGAGTACAAATAAATATCTTGAGTTTCATCCATATCCTCTCCAAGGTCACCAAAATTAGCATGCAAATAGGAATATAAAGTCTGCATTTATTTGGCTTCTGTAGCAACCCTACAACTTTTTTTAACCTGCTATAATGTTATCACCAGTGGAATTTACATAAATTGGTAGAATTAGAAGAGAAAATAATGGATGATGAGAAATAGTTTCTAACATTTTTTGACTTGATGCCTTGGACATAAGGAAAGTGACGCTATTTGACTACCTATCTCATGTAAGCAGACTTCTCCACAGGTAGGGAGACACAAAAAAATATCCCACTGAAAGACTGTCTGTAAATGCTGTCTCCAACTTGAAAAGGACAGGAAAAAGTTCAATGATTTCCCAAAGCCTGAGCTTCCCGAATTATAGAATATAGAAATAGCAACTGCCAGAGGCAAAGTCATCTTACTGGTGGCTTCCATGAAGTGTGAAGTCTGTGGCAGTGAAAAGAGGCTGGGAGAAAACTTTCAGACCTTAACCTGGACTAAAATTCTTATGAGTCATGCTTTTTCCATACTAACCAGTCTGGCACATTTTTAAGCTTTAAATTTACATTAGTCTAATGGATGTAATGTAATAACAACAACTGCAGTGAAAGGCTAGGTGAAAAGTTCACATCCACTTCTGATTTGAATCTGTTTTTAAAGGATGCATCAACTGGCTACATATTTAATAGATAAAGATGTGTTAATTGCATAAAAGGCTACCTGCAGGGCCACAGTCTTCTTGAACTTAGAAAGTGACGGATAATACTTCATTTTAACTAAAAAATTTCTTCAACTTGCTCTTCAATACAGCCCAGTGTATCATTTTCCATAATGATATAGAATTTCCTGGACATCATATTCTGGATCAATGCTGAGAGCCAAATATAAGATATAAAATATGCTCCAATCTTTTCTACTCATATTTTCTGCTAGTTGATAGTTATTTTTTATTTTTATATATCATTTCTTGGATAATGTTAAGGCAGACATTGGCAATCTCCTAAAGTTGGAAAAGAGGCACATTTTCATCCTGTCATAGGCCCACAGGTGTGTCACTAACTACATCTTCACTGCTGTTGCTATCAAGAGCCACCACCAAATTTCCCAAAAGTCTAATTTATCCCTAGTGAAATCAGAAATTAGCTACAAAACAATGGCCTTTCCTCTCCCCCAGCTTTTCCTGCGGTCTGAAATTCTAAAACAGATGTGTATAAAACATTGGTGTGACCACCTCTGGAAAGTCACCAGTCTTTGTACTGGGCTTTAATTATGTTAGTTGGAACTTTGAACCGTCTTCCAACTGCATAAATATCCCCATTCCATCTTTCTTATATGTTTTTATATATACATTTGTTCACCTTTAGTGTGATAAGGTTAGATTCCTTTGAATTTGTTTACCAAACATGCTTGCCATTAAATGATGCATAAGTGTCACTGATGACCTCCCTGAGAGTTGGGTCCAGGAGGCACTGGATATGTAGTTCTCACGTTAAATAAGCAAACCAACTCGCCACACAACCACCAAGTGACTTCCTAGGCAGTCAGGCCATTCAACCACCATGCTCTCTGGCCTCTGCTCCTTGCCACCCTTCCCACACACAGGAAACTCCTTCGTGTATCAGATCTTACCATCATCCCAAAAGATTACAGCATCTGTGTCTATGACCTACTCAACAATTAAAACTGGTTGACTTTCTTAATTCCTACAACTATTTTTTCTGCTCCTCTGTAGTCATCCACTAATAATTGCCTCAATTTGGAACTTATGATCACTTGAAAACATACCCTATATTCTAAATCCCATTTATCAAGTTCTGCTTGAACTTTTCTTCTTTTCCTCCGGTTATCTCAGCCCCCTCTTTAACCACCTGACTTGACTTCATTAGTTTTTCCAGTGCTGTAACTCAAAGTTTATTCTAAAATCATCCTTCCCTTCAAAACTTCATTTTAGTCCTGCCCAGCTCAGACCCAGCATAGACCCTTCCTACCACTGTCATGCCGGCATTTTCTGTGACTTGACCTGGCTTCCCCCTCCAAACTGAATCATCCTGACAAGCTCCTCTACTTCAGTTCCACTGAACACAGGTGGAAATACAATCACACAGCCATGATCTTGTGATGTATTTCTTTCTCATTCCCCAAACATGCTTGCCAGAACTATTCAACATCCTCCTTAATATCTGCAAAGTTATCTCACCTAAACCCCTAACCTTTGGTCTTCCTATCTTCAAAGACCAGTGCGGTATCTGCTTATTTTCATCTCCCACTGCCTCCCCAGGGACTTCACATTATGAATTATCCCTTTTCTAGAATGTGTTCAACCTACTTCTCTCCAATGGTGTGAATATGTTTCTATATCCACTTAGAAAATTCTTTCTTTGAGTCCTGATACGTCTTACTTTTCTTTCTGAGATAGAAAAAAAAAATCTGTGAAAGAAAAAGTTCACACTACTCAAAAGAAAAATTTCTATTTTCCAACATTCATTTATTGAAATTTTTAAAGCTCCTCTAAATGCCACTCTTATTAAAATTATCAATATACTCTTTGTTGTTATAGCCAATGGATACATTTCAGACTTAACGGTGATATGTTCTGAGTAATTAAGCTACTGGCCACTCCTACTTGTTGGAATGCCTCTCAGCTTCTATAGCTCAATTTTTCCCTCAGTATCCTGCTTCTCTGAGTTCTCTAAAGTAGAGGTCTGTGTGAATTCTTCTCTCTGTGTCTACAGTAATATTTCATGGGTTAATTCTCAGCCACACTTCCCCCTAATTTTTTTTTTTTTTTGAGACAGAGCCTCAAGCTGTCACCCTGGATAGAGTGCTGTGGCATCACAGCTCACAGCAACCTCCAATTCCTGGGCTCAAGCGAGTCTCCTGCCTCCACCTCCCAAGTAGCTGGGACTACAGGCGC
>CAUYON010138488.1:0-38850 GCA_963573935.1 Arctocebus calabarensis | reverse complement strand
AAAAAAAAAAAAAAAAAAGTAGAAATCGTATATTCATAATTGCCCCCCAAGGCACAAGTGTTTTCTCATATTCAGAACATTTCCATTAGCTACAAATTTTAATTTTGTGCTATGAAAACTTAAGAGGAATTATGTCAGTAGAAAGTTATTTTGTTACTCATACCTTTATTCAACATTTCATCAGCCTCATCCAAAACTAACATCTTGATAGCTCGTGTCCTTAAACTTCTCCGACGAATCATATCTGTAAAATTAGATTTTGAAATAATTATACCCTCAGCTACAAGGAAAGAGCTGGACATTCTAGATGGTCTCACAGCACCTCAGAGACCACCCCTCTCCTACCAGTGAATCACCATGCCACATGCCAAATTCAAAACACTCCTCTATCATGTAAACACTTCTTACAATTACTACTCGCAGCACAATTTTTATAGGCAAAAGCACTTACCAAAGACACGCCCTGGTGTGCCTGCGACAACATGCTGTCCATAATCCAATTTCCTGATGTCCTCACCCACATTGGTGCCCCCGATGCAGGCATGACACTGGACATTCATGTAGTCACCAAGAGCAAGCAGGCCCTGCATTGAAACCCAGGTTTATGTCCAAGGTATTATAACGTCAGAAACATCTGAGTCTTCCAAAAATAAAGATAGTTTCTACTCTAAGATGATCACCAATCATTATTTATGTTATTTATACCATAAAACCACAAAATTCTTTTTCTCTCCAAAACTGAAGTTAATTTTGCTGGCTTTACATTATTAAAGCAATATATATTAATTACAGATAAAGATATATAAAATTCATAACCCTATCCACCAAAGGCAACAGTATTAAAACCTTAATGTATGTATCCTTCCAAAATATGTAACATGCAATTAGAAAAGTTACAATTGGCTCAGTGCATGTAGCACAGTGTTTACAGCACCAGCCACGTACACCAAGACTGGTGGGTTCAAACCCAGCCTGGGCCACCTAAACAACAATGACAACTGCAACAAAAAATAGCCAGGCATTGTGGTGGGCGTCTGTAGTCCCAGCTACTTGAGAGGCTGAGGCAAGAGAATTGCTTAAGCCCAAAAGTTTGAGGTTGCTGTGAGCTATGATGCCACAGCACTCTACCAAGGGTGACATAATGAGACTCTGTCTCAAAAAAAAAAAAAGAAAAAGAAAAGTTACAATCATTTTTTTATTAAAGTAGTTTTTTTTTTTTTTTGGTAGAGACAGAGTCTCTTTATCACCCTCCCTCGGTAGAGTGCTGTGGCGTCACACAGCTCACAGCAACCTCCAACTCCTAGGCTTAGGCAATTCTCTTGCCAACTTTGGTATATGGGGTCAGTGCCCTACTTGATGAGCCACAGGCGCTGCCCTAAAGTGGATTTTTGTTGCAAAAGTTGTATTTTTAAGGCTGCAAAAATCTTTAAAATGAAAGCACACAAGCTACACTAAAAATAACTTAACACAAGCCAGCAATTCATGCAATAATATACACTAATTTATAGTAGAATGTTAGAAATAAGGAAAAAAAAATTTGAGGAAACAAAGACACAGGATTAGATTAAGTAAAGCAGTTGATGTTTTAAACAAAGCACAAAAGCAACATTTGCAAACAGGATGCCACCACCTTTAACCATCTCACCTTCTGGATCTGTACAGCCAACTCTCTCGTGGGAGCCAAGATCAAAGCTTGGGTTTCACGAACCTAGTGGAACAATTGATCAGAAAACAGAATCCTCAGTATTTTCAAGGTGGACTGCAGTTAACTCCAATCTATTTTACATATCATCTCATATTAACCACATCCTAACTTCCAACAGCTGTAAGCAAATCTTAATGTTACTTAAACTGCAAATCTAGCAAGAAATACTACCTGTCAGTCAGGATTCTTATTTGCTCACAGGAATTTCCTCCAGTTTGTAAAAGACATTCCCAGTTTAAAAAAAGGGAAATTATGAAGGATATGTATTAGTTTACACAGTAGTGGGCAATTAAGATTTTCTTAACAAATTTGTTAAGTCAATATAACTATGGAATTTTAAATACGTACTTTTCCCACACTTTAGTTGCAGAGGTAAAAGCAAGCATTGTATATCCCAGGATGAAAGAGCAACTCCAAGGCCAAGCCTGGTGGCTCACACCTGTAATCCTAGCACTCTGGGAGGCGGAGGTGAGTGGACTCCCTGAGCTAAGTAGTTTGAGACCAGACTGAGCTAGAGTGAGACCCTATCTCTAAAAATAGCTGGGCATTGTGGCAGGCGCCTGTAGTCCCAGCTACTCAGAGGCTGAAGCAAGAGGCTCACTCGAGCCCAAGAATTTGAGGCTGCTGTCAGCACTCTACCCCAGGGCGACAAGACAGAAGAGGGAAAGGGGAAGGGAAGGGAGCTCCAGAGGGGGAAATTACCTGGATATCCAAGCACTGGAGGACTGAGATGCTGAAAGTGGCTGTTTTGCCCGTGCCAGACTGAGACCTGGTCAGGAAAACACAGTAAGTGGGATTTGGGGGCCCACGCCACCACCCTCCACTATAGCCTCATTCTAGGAGGACTCCAGAGGCACTGGGCGCACCGTTTACATCTCCACAAGGACATAACATGTGGCTTTTGCATCTAGGGCCATACACTTTTTAACTTAAGAAGTGTTTTAGAGGTGGAAAGGGGGGGGTCTCTCCTTTATATAAATGCAACTCTTTTCCATGACTTCAGGCTAAAAATATCCTATAAAACATTTCTGTGAATGAGTGTTTTTAGCAATCAGGCAAATGTGGAATAAAGCTATTAAAAGAGTATTATACACAATTCTACAGGCAAAGCTGGCTTTAAAAAAAAGCCTTCTATATTAGAGAACATAGAAATAAAATAATTTTAAAATTCTATGACTAAAGTCAGGGAAAGAGCTAGTACCAACTGCCCAGAAATCAAGGAACCAGAGCCATCTTCTCAAAACATCTACCTGCACTGTGCTTCCCCACTGCAGGCCTGGTCCCTGCTCTGGGCAGCAGGGCAACTTACTGTGCAATGACGTCTCTCCCTTTAATTATCTGTTTGATAGCTCGCTGTTGGATTGCTGAGGGTTTTTCAAAACCTGCAAGACAAAAGAAATCAGTTCTCACAATGATGACAGCATTAAAACCACACAATGAAAGCTCCAAAAGGCAGACATGGTTTATGTCCTGCCCCCCCACCCCCAACCCAGTGTTTGTTACAGTAAACTGTCAAGGCACCAGTGCTCAGTGAACTAGACTCCAGTTTTTTTAAAAAAAGAAATCTCTGGGGCTCGCCAGTTCAGAAGTATGGGCATGAAACATTACTGGTGGTTACTGCAGCAGAGCAGGGTGGGGAAAAGACTCACTTTTTACCCTATTTCTGTACTGTTTCATGATATCACAAATAGCCTATATTAATGATCCAAACTCCTCATGAAGTACACAAATGGGAAACCAATAAACCTCCTGCCTTAGAGGAGGGATGCCCTGGACAAGAGGGCATGTGGGGCTGTCTGCCACCTCACTGTAAGGGCTGCCTGTGAAGCTTCCCTGCCATCTCTCATCACTGCAACTTAGAGTCACTTTGCTTAAAACTGTCTTGGCATCGAGAAGTGTTGGATAAAAGACATTCCAGGCATTAAACACAGTCATGCTGGTAATTCCCATCTATGTCCCCTACCCGTATTTTTACCCAGGCTCTCAACTTTGTAGACACCTGCCTGCTGGTTGCCTACAATGATGTAGCTCACAGCCAGAGACAAACCAAGGCAGGGCCCCCGACTCTGCCTACCCCCGGCGCTGCTTGCCTGAATAGACATCTGCAACAGCACCCACCCAGTTACTGAGGACACTATCCAATCTGCTAACAATGACCATGACTTCTCCACCGGACTGGAGCAAAAGCTCCCTACTCATCTCACTGCTTCCTCTCCTGCCTCCCTTCACCCCAAGTCCAAATACCAGAATAACCTCTGAAACTGTAAATCTGATTGGGTTGCTTTTCTGTTAACACCCTCCTGGGACCCCTGACTACCTCTCCGAAAGTCGACCACAGGAAGCTTCTTTCTGTCCCTGGAACGTCCCCGGCTAAGGTCGCCAAGGCCCTGACTGCTCCCCCCTCTCCTCATAATGGGCTCCCGGTCCAGACCTCATCAGGAACGTCGTCCCCTCCTGGCAACCCCCTCCCCGTATATCTGCTCCATTCATCCTGGTCTCCCCTCAGTCCTACCCCATTCAAACACCCCGCTTCATGGTCTCCATAACAACAACCGCTGCCTGAAGCAGCCTGGTTTTGTGGCGTTCTGTCCCCCAATTCAAGGTCCCTGGAGGCACAAACCTGTCTGGTTTACCCGCAATGTCCAGAGCAACCAACACATGCAAAACAATTACCTGCCGAGTGTGTGACTCAGAGTGCCGGGCACACTGCAGCCCCTGCCCGACCCAGCTCGGTGCCCTCCCCGCGCTAGCAGCCGCTCCAAGCCAACTGTCACGGCCCAGGGGTGCGATCGGGGGCGGGGGGAGAGGGTCACACGTGTTGGGGCCCCGAGCCCCGGCCCTCCTGAGGGACCAGTCGCCGGGTCCGGTCCCAGCCCGCGCCCTCGGCGACCCCCGCTCTCCCTGCCGCGGCCCGCGCCCCCTGACCGTAGGCGTAGATGCCGCGCAGCAGGTCCTCCCGCAGGCCCATGGTGTCGAACGTGGGGGTCACGTCCACCTCCTCGCTCGTCTCGAATTCCACTTTAGTCATATCTTCCTCTTTGAGCAGCCGCTTCCGTGCCGAGCCCGAGGTAGCCATCGTGGCCGTAGCCGCCATGATTGGGTCCGCAGAGAACAGAGCGCGCGCAGCGGCGGAAAGCGGAAGTAGGCTCGCGTCGCCTCCGTCGAGAGGAATGACGCAACCGCGCGCGCGAGTATGGGACGTGCGTGCGTGCGCCCGGGCCAGGCCTTGGGAGGGGCGCGGAGCGCTTTGTCTGGCGAAAGGGGAAAGAGCGTTTGCTCAGGAAAAGGGCGGTGTCTCTGATCTCGCGCGATACGGAGCTCCCGCAGGGTATCGCGAGAGGCGCGACCCGCGGACCGCCCTATAAAGCGTGCAGCGGCGGCGAGGCTTTATTTTCTAGGCGGCGTTGGAGCTTTGTGTTTAGGCGTAGTCGGGCGATTGCGGCGTGTGTGGTGGGTTTATCCAGGGGAATGTCGCTCTAGAACCCGAGGAGCAGGCCGAGGGCCCAGGACGGCGCCTCTGCCCCATAGCGGAGTCTCCAGGCGGTCATTAGCGCCCGGATCTCTGAAATGTGTGAATTCGCTCCTTGGTTGGTTTCTGGCCGGAGTGTCGGTGGCCGGCGTCGGCTGGGCGCCTTCTCGCCGAGGGTGGGGGCCTGCGGAGCGGCCTGGCGGGAGACCTGGCGGGCGGGCATCCGCGACGGCAGGTGTCCACGGAGCCGGGCTTCAGCGTAGGTGGCGCGCAGGTTCTTGGGTCTCGTCGGCGCGGGGCGTGCAGGCCGCGCCCTGGAGCCGCGTTGTGCGGTAGCGCGGGTCTCCCTGGAGCTCCAGCTCGCGTGCAAAGCTCAGCAGACTTGCTCCGATGGTGAGAGCACGTCTGATCGCCCTGCAGAGGCACAATCGCTGCTCCAGCAGAAGTTATGGGTAGGGAGAACCAAGGACTGGGAGCACCGTGACTCAGGCAGGGGACAGGGGGACCGCGCGCTCTCTTCTGCCTGGGCTGCAGGGCGTCCCAGAGCCGGGTTGTGAAGTCAGCGCTGGCAAGTAGATGAGTTACCGACTTAAGATTGTTACTTTGTCTCGCCATCTCCTTAATAGTTTCCATGTTGGCTGTGTGTTTTAGATATACTGGGGTAAATAAAATATGCTATTCAAATTAACTAAATGTTCCTTTTTACATCTATAAATATGGCTGCTAAAAAAATGTTTAATAACTCTGTTCCTATTTCACTGCTGCTCTATGTATTCAGAGTATACTCAACAGTGCCGGAAGTGTGAGGAAAGGATCTAGGATTGCTAACTGCCCCCTCCTACTAAGTGCAAAGAGGATAGTTACCTCTCTTGACCTGTTCGAAGTTTTTAAATCTTACTCGTCATCTTCTTAGACTGGTGGCTTACCTTCCTATTTTTTGAGTAGGAGATCTAACTTTTAACACCATTTTCCTGGCGATATTGTGTATCCTGTGTCCAAATACTCTTCTTAGAAACCTTCCCTTTTGGAGAGCCAATAGCTTTTTAGCCCAGAGTCCACAAAAAATGACAAGAGCTGGAACTTAGTGCAGTCTCAGGGTGAAAGATGCTGTCTACGGAAACAGTGGGTGTAAACAGACATGGTTCCTCCTTCCTTGAGACTAATTGGGTGAGATGACCACCTCTCAACATGAACGTTGAGGGACGTGAGGTGCCAGGGACAGGAGTGCTGTATGTGAAGTGCAATGGGCCTGTCTTAGCTGACCAAGAGTCCTCTTAAACCCCAAAGGGCCCTGGAAAAATGAGTGTAAATCCTTTGGAATTATTTTTTTAGGAGGCAGTCTTGTTCTGTCACCCAGGCTAGAGTGCTGTGGCCTCAGCCAAGCTCACAGCAACCTCAAACTCCTGGGCTCAAGCGATCCTCCTGCCTCAGCCTCCTAAGTAGCCCCCACAATGCTCAGCTAGTTTTTCTATTTTCAGTAGAGATGGATGGGCTCTTGCTCAGACCGATTGAAACAAAGTGCTTGCCTTGGCCTCTGTAGTGCTAGGTTTATAGGCAAGAGCCACCGGGCCTGCTAAATCCTCTGAAAACTCAGAGCAGGAAGGCAGTGCAGTAGATGATAGGAGACCCAAGTTTTTATTATGTTGGAGGGGGCTGCACAAGAATAAGAACTCTCCGCTCGGCGCCTGTGGCTCAGCGGGCTAAGGCGCCAGCCACATACACCTGAGCTGGCAGGTTCGAATCCAGCCCCGGCCCGCCAAACAACCATGACGGCTGCAACCAAAAAAATGACCGGGCGTTGTGGCGGATGCCTGCAGTCCCAGATACTTGGGATGCAGAGGCAAGAGACTCGCTTGAGCCCAGGAATTGGAGGTTGCTGTGAGCTGTAATGCCATAGCACTCTATCCAGGGTGACAGCTTGAGGCTCTGGCTCACAAAAAAAAAATAAGAACTCTCCACAAAAGGGTTTTCCCCTATTAAAGTGCAAACCTTTCCTTTACAAGGTCTGTAATATTGACCAAGTGATTCCAGGATGCTGATTGTTTTGTTGAGGGTAGGTAGGTAGGGTCTGTCATTGTGTATTGAGAACATGTCTTAGTTATGAACTCTGTTTATTAGAATAATAGCCCTGTGTGGCTTTGTTTTGCTGCACATATATCTACTGAAAAAGCAAGAATTAGCAACCCAGCTCGGCTGTCTGTACACAAGGTTACTGCTTATACTTTCAGATTAATGTTCCAGTTCTTATCAGAAACCTCCATTACCATTCCAGGTAAAGGTGCAGGCATATATCTGGTCTTATCACTGTTACTGATGGAAAGTTAAGGTCTAGTCTGGGAGGTTCAAGTGCTCTACAGTAAGGGCAAGAAACAGGCCCAGACCTGAGCTCCGTCAGCAGTGGGGAGCTCAGAAAGAATGTCAAGAAGAAGAGGCTTTTCAGCTTGGCGCCAGTATCTCCGCAGCTAGGGTGCCAGCCACATACACGGAGCTCGAATACATGGGTTCAAATCCAGCCTGGGCCTTCCAAACAATGACAACTACAACCAAAAAATAGCCAGGCCTTGTGGCAGGTGCCTGTAGTCCCAGCTACTTGGAAGGCTGAAGCAAGAGAATCACTTAAGCCCAAGAGTTGAGGTTGCTGTGAGCTATGTCACTACAGCACTTTACCCAGGCCAACAGTGAGACTACCAAAAAAGAGGAGAGGCTTCTCAGTCTGGAAGGCGTTAAGGTGTATCGAGTTCTCAGCATGCTTGTTATCCCGGTTCCTCACTTTATATTTTAGGGAGGAGGTCTTGAGCCTCAAGCTGTCGCCCTGGGTAGAGTGCTTCACAGCTCACAGCAACCTCCAAATCCTAAGCTCCAGCGATTTTTCTGCCTCCGCCTCCCAAGTAACGGACTATAGGCGCCCGCTAGGACGCCTGGCTATTTTTTGGTTGCAGTTGTCGTTTGGCGGGCCAGGCTAGATTCGAACCTGCCAGCTCAGGTGTATGTGGCTGGCGCCTTAGCCGCTTGAGCCACAGGCACCAAGCCTACAGTAGGTGTTCTTGCTCACTGTGTGGGTGTCCAGGGCAATAGGGAAGGACACAGCATGCGGTCCCAGCCAGTCAGGAGCATTATGATCTCTGGCAGCTGTTGTGGGGTCACCAGTGGCACAAGAACAGCCCAGAAGTTGCCACCTTGCAGAACCTAACCTGTCCCTTCTACCCATATTGGCTCCTGGAAATAGAGAAAGTTGACATGGTTTGCCTTCTCCAGGAGTGGAGGAGGTTCGGGGGCAGTACTACCCAGTTGTGCTGGGTTCACCTGAGTCGTCTGCAGGAGTTGACCTGGGGAGAAGTAACCTGGATCTGATCAGAGGGGCTCAGACCTCCTGCCAGAGACCCAGGCCACCATGGTGTTTACCTTGTTCCTCGCCAAACACACCCAGCAGGGACAGAGCCCCTTACTAAAGCTGCCTGACCCCATCTCACTGCAGTCTCATTCCAGGCCCCCACGCTGGCTGGGATCCAGAGGAGGACAAGAAGGACAAAGCATAAATATATAGGTTAATTGTAGGTTTTAATAATTGCTGTGATGAAAATATAAGGTAAAGTGGAAGAGTTAATGGGTTGCACCTGGATGTCTGGAGGAAGGTGCCTCCTGAGCTAAGGTGAGAGGCATTGGCCACAGTGGCCCCTAGAAGTGGAGTGTTCCAGGAGGGGACAGTGAGATGGGCATGAGATCAGCACAATTGAGGGCTGGGGTGGGAGGAGAGGTGAGCTGGGGACAGATCACACAGGGTCTCTGAGGGTGGAAAGGAGTGTAAATGTACATTGGTTGCCATGGATCCACTTTAGGGTGGTCTGTAGGAGGCGGTGGCTTCTGATAAATGGTTAGAAAGATGGGCTGGCTGCAGCCAGGTTGGAGGAGGGGCAGGGGTGGTAGAAATGGTGGCAGGAGGACTTAGGAGTAAGGCCAAAAGGGCTGATGGAGAATGAGGATCAACTCCTGGGCTTCTGGGATGAGCATTTGGTAGCACAGTCACAACTGGGGAAGCCGTGGGACTTGAGTCAAAATCAGTAAGGCCAATGGCCTAGGCCTGTCGTCCTGGCAGGAAGATTGCTTGAGCCCAGAAGCTGTGATTGGCCACACTCCCAGTCTGAGCCAAAGACCAAGACCGTGTCTCTGGGAAAAAAAAATCAATAAGCCCGACCAGCAAACACACATACACCCACACTCACAGTAGCATTACCCACCAGAACCCAGTGGCCATCAACAGACAAATGAATAAACAAACGTGGCCACTCAGTGGAACGTTGTGTGGCCATAAACAGGAACGAGGCACCAACCCCAGTACAGCATGGAGGAACCTTGAAGGTGTCCTGTTTAGTGAAAGAAGCTGGTCACAAAGGCCACGCAACACATAGTGCAATTCATGTGAAACGCACAGGACAGACGGGTTCACAGAGGTAGACAGCAGATAGGGGCTGCCAGGAGACCAGACGGGGGTGGGGGGTGTGGGGACGGTCTGTGTAGGGACTGTGCCTGGTGGGAGTGTGGTTCCTTCTTGGGTTGATAACCAGTCATGCTGACTTGGCCCTGTGGTCCCAGCTACTTGGGAGGCAAAGGCAGGAGGATCCCTTGAACCCCAGAGGTCAAGGCTGCAGTGAGCTGTTATGACACCATTGCACTCTACCCAGGGTCTCTAAAAAGAAAAAAAGTTTAGAACTAGATAGAGATGGTAGTAGTCACATAACAAAGTAAAATTAATAAATGAGACCAAATTGATCACTATTTTAAAAATCATTATTTTTATATTGCATGAATTTTACCTCGATTTTTTTTAACTAAATCATAGCTGTGTACATTAATGCAATCATGGGGTATAATGTGCTGGTTTTATATACAATTTGAATTATTTTCATCAAACTGGTTGACATAACCTTCATGACATTTTCTTAGTTATTGTGTTAAGACATTTATATTCTACATTTAATAAGTTTCACCTGTATCCTTATAAGATGCACCATAGGTGTGGTCCTACCTCAATTTTATTTATTTATTTATTTATTTTATTTTTTATTTTTTTGAGACAGAGCCTCAAGTTGTCGCCCTAGGTAGAGTGTCATGGCATTACAGCTCACAGGAACCTCCAATTCCTGGGCTCAAGCGAGTCTCCTGCCTCTGCCTCCCAAGTAGCTGGGACTACAGGTGCCCGCCACAACGCCCAGCTATTTTTGTTTGGGTTGCAGCCATCATTGTTGGTTGGCGGACCCAGGCTGGATTTGAACCCGCCAGCTCAGGTTTACATGGCTGGCGCCTTAGCCCACTGAGCCACAGGCGCCGAGCCTATTAATATTATTTTTAAGATGGGGTCAGGCAACGCCTGTGGCTCAAGGAGTAGGGCGCCAGCCTCAAGTATATACTGGGGGTGGCAGGTTCAAGCCAGGCCCCGGCCAAAATTGCAAAAAAAAAAAAAAGACAGGGTCTTGTTCTGTCACCCAGGCTAGGGTCAAGCAATCCTCTCACTTCAGCCTCCTGAGTAGCTGGGACTACAGGCAGGCATCACCATGCTTGGATAATTAAAAAAAATTTCTTGTTTCTTTTTTTGAGACAGAGTCTCACTATGTCACACTCAGTGAAGTGCTATAGCATCACAGCTCACAGTAACCTCAAACTCCTGGATCAAACAATTCTCTTGCCTCAACCTCCCAAGTAGCGGGGACTACAGGTATCTGCCACAATGCCCGGCTATTTTTATTGTTGTTATAGTAGTTGTCATTGATGTTTAGCTGACCTGGGCTGGGTTCAAACCAGCCAGCCGCCAGCCCTGGTGCATGGCTAGCACCATAACCACTGAGCTACAAGTACCAAGCCCTTTTTTTTTTTTTAGACAAAGTCTGAGTATGTTGCCTGAGGTAGAGTGCTAAGGTGTCACAGAACATAGCAACCCCAAACTCTTGGGCTTAAGCAATTATCTTGCCTCAGCCTCCCAAGTAGCTGGGACTACAGACGTTCCTCAAACTTCTGGCTATTTTTTTTGTTGTAGTTGTCATTGTTGTTTGGCAGGCCCGAGGCTGGGTTTAAACCTGCCAGCCTCGGTGTATGTGGCCGGCGCTCTAACCATTGAGCTCTGGGCGCACAGCCTAAAAAAAATTTCTTATAGGGAAGTGGTCTTGCTGTGTTGCCCACGCTGGTCTTGAACTCCTGGCCTCACATAATCTTCTTACTTTAGTCTCCCAAAGAACCAATTACAGGTATGAACCACTTTGCCTGGCAGAAAGTTTAAAATTTATGTTGTTATTTGAAGGAAAGTCTAGTTGAAGAAAGTTGTTATTTGAAGGAAAGTCTAGTTGAAGAAAGTGAAACTAAACTACCTGTGGGGTTTTGCCAGGGCAGAAAATTCCTTTCAAAAAGGTAGGGTTTAGTGTAGGGATAAGGAAAAAAACTTAAGTTAAAACAGGAACACCCAAAGTGTCGATTTTCCTAAAATTTCCTCAGAAATCACATAATCCTCTGTGATTTGATGAAATTATACACATATAGGATCAGTGCCTGTGGCTTAAGCGGCTAAGGCACCAGCCACGTACACCTGAGCTGGTGGGTTCGAATCCAGCCCGGGCCCACCAAACAACAATGACGGCTGCAACCCCAAAATGGCCAGGCTTTGTGGTGGGTGCCTATAGTTCCAACTGCTTGGGAGGCTGAGGCAGGAGAATTGCTTGAGACCAGGAGTTGGAGGTTGCTGTGAGCTGTGATGCCAAAGCACTCTACCCAGGGTGACAGCTTGAGGCTCTGTCTCAAAAAAAAAGAGAGAGAGAGAGAGAAAGGGAAAAAAAATCCAACAACATACTTTGTATAACTCTTTTTTTTTTTTTTGAGAGTCAAAAAAAGTCATTCTTGTCTTTCCTGATCTCACATTCCAGTACTGGTGACTATTTTCTTTTTCTTTTTTTTTCTTTTTCTTTTTTGGAGACTATTTTCAAACAAAAGTCTTCTTTCTCAAGGTAACAAAAGAAAATGAGGAAGCAGTTTTCCAAGAAGAAAAAAATGTTAAAACAGTATCTTTTGTATTTTTCTATTATGCAAAATAGCCATTCAATGTAAGAAAATCCAGACAATCTAAAAAAAAATATATCAACTTACTTAAGTTCTCTTCATAGGTAATCACTGCTAACATTTTGGATGGCGCCATTCAAAATATATTTATGTAATTATGTAATTTTATATAAAATTGAGGCTTGGCGCCTATACCTCAAGCAGCTAAGGTGCCAGCCACATACACCAGAGTTAGTGGGTTCAAATCCAGCCCGGGCCTGCCAAACAAGAATGACAACTATAACCAAAAATTAGCTGGGCATTGTGACGGGCACCTGTAGTCCCAGCTACTTGGGAGGCTGAGGCAAGAGAATCACTTAAGCCAAGGAGTTGAAGGTTGCTGTGAGCTGTGATGTCACAGCACTCTACCCAGGGTGACAGCTTGAAGCTCTGTCTCAAAAAAGAGAGACGGTATTGTCTTATAACCTATTTTTTCCTGCCCCAATACGTCATAAGTATTTTTTGTCAATTATTAAATTATATATCTTTTTTTTTTTTTTTGAGACAGAGCCTCAAGCTGTCACCCTGGCCAGAGTGCTGTGGCATCACACAACCTCCAATTCCTGGGCTCAAGCGAGTCTCTTGCCTCCGCCTCCCAAGTAGCTGGGAATACAGGCGCCTGCCACAACGCCTGGCCGTTTTTTGGTTGCAGCAGTCATTGTTTGGCGGGCCCGGGCTGGATTTGAACCCGCCAGCTCAGGTGTACATGGCTGGCGCCTTAGCCCATTGGGCCACAGGCGCTAAGCCTTTTTTTTTTTTTTTTTTTTGAGACAGACCCTCAAGCTGTCACCCGGGATAGAGTGCCATGGCATTATAACTCACAGCAACCTCCAATTCCTGGGTCAAGCGAGTCTCCTGCCTCTGCCTCCCAAGTAGCTGGGACTACGGGTGCCCGCCACAACGCCCGGCCATTTTTTGGTTGCAGCTGTCATTGTTGTTTGGCAGGCCCAGGCTGGATTCGAACCCGCCAGCTCAGGTGTATGTGGCTGGCGCCTTAGCCCGTTGAGCCACAGGTGCCCAGCCTTATATATCATTTTTAATGGCTGTCTCATATTCCACAGTATAGATATGCTATATTAAACAGTTTTCTAAATCTTACTCTCCTCACCTCTAAAATATGTGTGTAATTGAACTTATGTTATAGAGTTTTGTTTTTGTTTTTTCTTTTTGAGACAGTCTCATCTTGTTGCCTTCAATAGGTGGTGTCATAGCTCACAGCAACCTCAAACTTTTGGGCTCAAGCCTTCCTCTTGCCGCAACCTCCAGATTAGCTGGGACTACAGGCACCTGCCACAAAGCCCATCTATTTTTATAGTGTCTCACTCTTGGAACACCTGAGCTCAGGCAGTCTACCCACCTCAACTTCCCAGAAGGCTAGGATTACAGGAATTAGCCACCACACCCAACCCATAGTTTTAAAGTTGCCAGGGCAGTTTATTGTTGATAAACATTTAGGTTATTTCTACTTTTTTGCTATTTATACCTAAAGGTTAGAAGAATAATTTTGAGGTGGCACCCATAGCTCAGTGGATAGGTTGCCAGCCACATACACCCAGGCTGGCAGGTTCGAATACAGCCCGGACCAGCTAAACAACAAGGACAACTGCAACCAAAAAATAGTCGGGTGTTGTGGCAGGTGCCTACAGTCCCAGCAACTTGGGAGGATGAGGCAAAAGAATCACGTAAGCCCAAGAGTTTGAGGTTGCTATGAGCTGTGATGCCCTGGCACTCTACTGAGGGCGACATAATGAGACTCTATCTCAAAAAAAAAAAAGAAAACACATAGGGTTCAAGATAACACAGATCGGCTCAGCGCCTGTGGCTCAACGGGCTAAGGCGCCAGCCACGTACACCTGAGCTCGTGGTTCGAATCCAGCCCGGACCTGCCAAACAACAATGACGGCTGCAACCAAAAAATGGCCGGGCATTGTGGTGGGCACCTGTGGTCCCAGCTACTTGGGAGGCGGAGGCAGGAGACTCGCTTGAGCCCAGGAATTGGAGGTTGCTGTGAGCTGTGATGCCACGACACTCTATCCGGGGTGACAGCTTGAGGCTCTGTCTCAAAAAAAAAAAAAAAAAAAAAAAACAAGATAACACAGATCATTCTGGAGGCTGATGAGTTAATCTATAGAATACCACTAAAATATAGAGCCAACAACACAGCCCATCACATTTTGGAGATAAAATATAGAACTAACTCACCCCATCTGTTATTATCTAAAGAAAAAAAACTCATCATTGCAGTGGAAAACAAAAGGAAGAAAGGAAAAAAGAGAGGTACCATTTCCCAATACCCATTCAAGCTATCTTTAGGTCCTGAACCACTATAGTTCCTCCTACCCAGGCCTCAACCCAGGCAAACAGGGTACCACCCCACAAATGTGGACACTTACTACATTTGCAAATCACAACCACCAAATAATCACTTCCCTATTAAACACTTCAGAGGGAAGGACCTGAAAAAGAGAAAAATGTTCTATGTGCTTTCTTTTTAAAACCACCCCCACTCTGGCTCGGTGACCCTAGCTCAGTGAATAAGGCCCTGGCCACATACACCAAGGCTGGTAGGTTCAAGCCCAGCCCGGGCCTGCTAAACAATAATGACAACTGCAACCAAAAAATAGCCGGATGTTGTGGTAGGCACCTGTAGTCCAGCTACTCGGGAGGCTAAGGCAAGAGAATCGCTTAAGCCCAAGAGTTGGAGATTGCTGTGAGCTGTGATGCCAAGGTACTCTACCAAGGGCAATATAGTGAGACTGTGTCTCCAAAAAAAAATAAAAACAAACAAACAAAAAAACACTTCCACTCTTTTTGGGAATTAAAATCAACATTCCTATCCAAGGCCAATAATCAAAGGGACAGGGTAATATTCTTTTGCCTCAGGAGATGGCTAAAGGGAACTGTACAGGCAGAGGTCATAGAGGTTAGAAGATTGAGTAGTTAGAACTATTAACTGTAGTTGAACAGCAATACCCTGAAGCTCAAAACTTCCCTTTTTTTTTTTTTAATTTTATTTTTTTTCTGAGACAGATTCTCACTCTTTCACCCTGGGTGGAGTGCTATGGCATTGTACCTCACAGCAACCTCAAAGTTTTGGCCTTGAGCAATCCTCTTGCCTCAGCCTCCCTAGAAGCTGAGAGTATAGGTGCTAGCCAAAATGCCCTGCTAGTTTTTCTATTTTTAGTAAAAATGGGGGGGTCTCATTCTTGCTCAGGCTAGTCTTAAAATCCTCAGTGCAATCAATCCACCCAACCTTAGCTTCCCAGAGCCCTAGGATTATGGGTGGGTGAGAACCAATGTACCTGACTCAAAATCCCCCTTTATTATTATTATTTTTTTTTTTTTTTTGAGACAGAGCCTCAAGCTGTCACCCTGGATACAGTGCTGTGGCATCACAGCTCACAGAAACCTCCAATTCCTGGGCTCAAGCGAGTCTCTTGCCTCTGCCTCCCAAGTAGCTGCGACTATAGGCGCCCGCCACGACGCCTGGCCATTTTTTGGCTGCAGCCGTCATTGTTGTTTGGCCGGCCTGGGCTGGATTCGAACCCGCCAGCTCAGGTGTACGTGGCTGGCGCGTTAGCCCGTTGAACCACAGGTACGGAGCCCAAAATCCCCCTTTAAAAGCTCCTGCAACCCTAGCACTCTGGGAGGTGTAGCTGAGAAGGTGACTTGAACTCAAGAGTTGGAGACGAGTCTGAGCAAGAGTGAGATTGAGTAGAAAAATAGAAAATAGAAAATAGAAAAAACAGAAACATTGGTTTGGCACTTGTAGCTCAGGCGGCTAGGGCGTCAGCCACATACTCCAGAGCTGGTAGGTTCAAATCCAGCCTGGGCCAAAAAATAGCTGGGTGTTGTGGCGGGCACCTATAGTCCCAGTTACTTGGGAGGCTTACACCCAAGAGTTTGAGATTGCCATGAGCTGTGACACCATAGCACTCTATCCAGGGCGACTGCTTGAGACTGTCAGTCTCAAAAAAGAAAAAAAAAATTGGAAAAGTTTATGCCAGGCACAGCGGCTCATGCCTATAATCTTAGCACTCTGGGAGACCAAGGCAGGTGAACTGCCTGAGCTAACAGGTTCGAGACCAGTCTGAGTTGGAGAAAGACCTCCTCTCTAAAAATAGCCGGGCATTGTGGCAGGGGAGGGAGGCCTATAGTCCTAGCAACTTGGGAGGCTGAGGCAACAGAATCACTTGAGCCCAAGAGTTAGACATTGCTGTGAGCCATGATGTCATAGCACTCTACCAAGGGCAACAACGTGAGACTTTATTTCAATCAATCAATCAATCAATAAATAAATAAATAAATCTGAGCTGGGCACAGTGGCTCACTCCTGAAATCCCAGCATTTGGGAGGCTGAGGTGTGGACTGCCTGAACTCTCAAGTTTGAGACCAGCCTGAGCAGGAGCATGTCCTCATAATCTAAAAATTGCCGGGTGTTGTGGCGGGGGCATGTAGTCCCAGCGACTTGGGAGATTGAGGCAAGAGAATTGCTTGAGCCCAAGAGTTTGAGGTTGCTGTGAGCTAGGATGCAACAGCACTCTACCAAGGGCAACAAAGTGAGACTTTGCCTCAAAAAATAAATAAATAAAATAAAATAATAAGAAAAAAATTGCTGGGCATTGAGACAGACACAGTCTCACCTACCCAGGAGGCTGATGCAGGGAGATCACTTGCACCCAGGAGTTTGAGGTTGCTATGAGCTATGACGACACCACTGCACTCTAGCCTGGGCAACAGAGTGAGACTCTGTCTCAAAAAAGAAAAATAATAGGCTTGGTGCCCGTAGCATAGTAGTCCCAGCTACTTGGGAGGCTGAGGCAAGAGAATGGCGTAAGCCCAAGAGTTTGAGGTTGCTGTGAGCTGTGATGCCATAGCACTCTACCGAGGGCAACATAGACTCTGTCTCAAAAAATAATAATAATAAAACAACTCTGTATTTCTGCTTATGGATAAGACGATGGTACCTGAAGAAAGAAGTTTACCATTCTCCACATTTGCTCGCAATAAACCTCCTTTTCCTTCTCAAACCACTTGTCCTACTTGTCTCTGATGCAGCCTGGTGGACAAGTGTCCAACTTCCAGTAACAAAAGGACAAGAGGAAGGACTAAATCTCACACTCACCACAAAAGGCTGAGTAGACTTCAAGTGGACATGAATGAGTAAACTCGTTTAAAACTCAACCTGCACCTTTCCCCTTGCAATGTGGCCATATAGGATGCTGGGGATTCAGTGGTCAAGTGAACAACCCCAGCGTTCAGACTTAGGAAGGGCAACTGCTTTTAAAGAGCGAGACACGACCATTGTTGAGCTTTGCAAGTACAGTTAGCCCAGACTTCTTAAGTGCTGAGGTGCTATGGGAGGCAGTGGGAATTCAGAGATGAACCAAGTTCCTCCCCCAGGAAGGAAACCGAAACCTAAAAGCGCCAGAACATCCTTTCATGTGGCAAGTGTTCAAGGAGCTGTGGTTAGCACAGAGGGGTCTCTGGAGCCTGGTGAGTCTTAATGACAGCAAACCTCTGATCAAAGTCTGGGGAAAAAATTCTTCCAGCTAAAAAAAGGGACCCTGGCGCTGGGGTGACAAATTCCCGAAAAAACTCTAGCTGAGTGAGAACCAAATCTACACCAGCCCCTCCCAGGTTCCCAGAGCCTGCTCCCTTCCTAGGGATTCCCCCACCCCATACACCCCCATTTCTCCTTCCCCGGCCTCAGGAAGGGCCGACAGCCCTTCTAGGTGACTCCCTCGTTGGGGGTCCCCCTTCCCCGCCTTGGGCCCCCCTCAGGAGGGCTCTCCGCCTCAGGTCTTCCCTCCCACGGCGCCCCTCACCGCAGGTCCACCCTTCTGGGAGCCTCCCGCGCCAGGTCTCCCTTCTCGCCTTTAGGTCCTCCAGCGTAGCCCTCTACCCGAGGGAAGCCGCTCCTCAAGACCGGCTGTCCCCCGCCCCTGGTCGCTGTCCTGCGTCCCTCAGCCCCTCTACCTCGAAAGTTTTCCAGCAGTCCTGGTTCTTCGAATCCATTGCGTTTTAGAAAAGAGCACACCTGCTCTGGGCCCCAGGTCTTGTGGTCGGGGTGGAGTTCCGGGCCAGGTGACCTGTCTGAACCTGCGGAAGGAGTGTTTGGTGGGGTCCTTGGGCTGCCATCCTGTCTAGGCCGCTTAGCGGGCTGCTCCGAGTCGACTCCCTGCATGACTGCACCTGGAGTCCGGCGCGGCACACTTAAGAACCGCGGCGCCCAGCCCGCGCGCAGGCGCACTGACAGCCCGACCCGGGCGGCGATTCTGCTCAGCATTGCCAACTATTGGCCTCCTGCGCAGGCGCACTGACAATTCAGCACTTTGGGCCAGGCAGCCCTGAGGGCTTTAGCCTTTGGCTCCCTGCGCAGGCGCAATGGCAGTCCAGTCGTCCTCAACTCCGGTCTTCGCGACAGCAACGCGAAAGGGAGTGGCTTAGAAGTAGCGCAAAAAAGGGCAGGGGAGGGGAAAGAACGCGCCCTGGGCTACACCTGCGAATTGTGTTCCTCTGGTTAATTGAGGATATCCTCCTCAAAGTGAGTACCCCACATCTCCTTTTAGCCAGATTTCAGATGCCCCAAACTTAAAAGAAACCTAAAAGGCTGCCAGCACCTTCCAAATGAGGAGAAAAATGAGCAGGACGCTGAACTAGAAGACGCTGGAAGGATGGAGGCTTATTGCATTTTACAAGTTCCACACTATTGCTGGGCCAACTAAGGACCTTGGGGAGCCCTGGCTTCAGGTTTCCACAAAGGAGCAGACTTCTGACTCCTTTCCTTTTTTTTTTGAGACAGAGTCTCAAGCTGTCGCCCTGGACAGAGTGCTGTGGCATCACAGCAACCTCCAACTCCTGGGCTTAAGCGATGCTCTTGCCTCAGCCTCCCAAGTAGCTAGGACTACAGGCGCCCACCACAACGCCCAGCTAATTTTTGGTTGTAGTTGTCATTGTTGTTTGGCAGGCCCGGGCTGGATTCGAACCCTCCAGCTCCGGTGTATGTGGCTGGCGCCTTACCCGCTGAGCCTCAGACTCCTTTCCAACTGGAGACAGTTTCCGCGAAAGAAGTATCCTTACCTCCTTCTTTCCATCCCGACTTCCTTAACATTTACTTTCAGAGATTTTTTAGTATCTCGTGGTAAAAGCACATAAAAACAGCAGGCATTTTCCTCTCACTTTGCCAATCTGAGACAGTCCAAACTTCTGTATAAATATTGGTCCATGCAATTGGCCAGAGAAAAGACAACCACTACTGCTACTAACAAAGCAAATACACCTTCCCAGCAACCAACCCATAGACCTATCTAGGGGATAAAGGATGAATGAGGCAGATCAGACCTAGGGGTCTAATGGTAAGCCAAACTTACCTAGCAAACAGAGCATTACTGTGTACCAGGCACTGTTCTAAGGGCATTACAAATGAATTCATAATGTAGGAAACAGGAACAGGATATAGGAAACAGGTAGAAAAAGGAAAATAGGCTTGGTGCCCGTAGCTCAGTGGTTAGGGCACTGGCTACATACACCTGGGATGGCGGGTTGGAACCCAGCCTAAGCCTGCTAAATGTCAATGACAACTACAAAAAAAAAATAGCCAGGAGTTAGTTGTGGGAGCCTGTAGTCCAGCTACTTGGGAGACTGAAGCAAGAGAATCACTTAAGCCAGCGGTTCTCAACCTGTGGGTCATGACCCACAGGAACTGTATTAAAGGGCTGCAGCATTAGGAAGGTTGAGAACCATTGGCTTAAGCCCATGAATTTGAAGCTGCTATGAGCCATGATGCCATAGCACTCTACCTAGGGCAACATAGTGAGATTCTGTCTCAAAAAAAAGAAAAAGAAAAGTAATTTGCCCAAGGTCCCACACCTGAGAAATGAAGAATCTTAGACTCAAACCGAGAAAATGTAGCTTGGCTTCAAAGTCCATGCTCTTAATAACTTGCTGACCATTGGTTGTTAAAGGGGGTTTTGATGTAAAATTATTTTCTATTGGTTAACTCCAAATTTTCAATTCCTACCCTTTTTTGCAGATAAATGGGAGAAAGTATAAAGGGGTGTTCCATCTGCACTGAAGGCCCAGGCCGACAAAAACATACCCTTAAGCAAAAGAATACTTTGTAAAAAGAATTGACAGTTGCCAAGACTTATGAAACCGAAACAAGGGCATAAAGAGACAATAAATAGAATATGTAAGAAAGGCAGAAATGGTTGTTTTGAAATGAGACTTTGTGGAAAAACCTGCCCTGACAGCAAGGTTTCCTAGGCAACAGAAGGAGGGTTTAATTTAATCAACTGGGTTTGTTCAAAGCAGTTACTTTCTTTTTCTTTTCTTTCTTTCTTTTTTTAAACAGAGTTTTACTCTGTTGCCCTGGGTAGAGAGTGAACTCATCTCACACTCTTGGGCTCAAGAGATTCTGTTGCCTCAGCCTCCTGAGTAGCTGGGAGGTGCCCACCACCACGTCTCACTAGTTTTTCTACTTTTAGTAGAGACAGGCTCTTGCTCTTGCTCTTGCTCAGGCTAATCTAGAACTTTTGAGCTCAAGCGAGCCACTTACCTCAGCCTCCCAAAGTGCTAGGATTACAGGCTTGAGCCACCACTCCTGGCCAGCAGTTGCTTTTAAGAACATTTATTTTCAGGCAGTGCCTGTGGCTCAGGGAGTGGGGCACCAGCCCCATATACTGAGGGTGGTGGGTTCAAACCCGGGCCCAGCCGAACTGTAACAAAAAAATAGCCGGCGTTGAGGTGGGCACCCGTAGTCCCAGCTACTTGGGAGGCTGAGGCAAAAGAATCACCTACACCCAAGAGCTGGAGGTTGCTGTGAGCTGTGACACTACAGCAGTCTACCGAGGGTGAAAAAGTTAGACTTTGTTTCTCTAAAAAAAAAAAAAAAAAAAAAAAAAGAGGGTGGTGCCTGTAGCTCATCAAGTAGGGTGCCAGCCCCATATACCGAAGGTGGCAGGTTCAAATCCAGTCTTGGCAGAACTGCAAAAACATAAAAATACCTGGGCATTGTGGTGGGTGCCTATAGTCCCAGCTACTCGGGAGGCTGAGGCAAGAGAATTACCTAAGCCCAGGAGTTGGAGGTTGCTGTGAGGTGTGTGATGCCACAGCAGTCGATGGAGGAAGATAAAGTGAGACTCTGTCGCTACAAAAAAAAAAAAAAAAGAATATTTATTTTCTTGTTTTGTTTGTTAAAAAGTGTAATTCAATGTCATATTTATTATTTTGCCGTAATCCCCTACTTTCTAGGGGTTTTTGATGTTGTCCTAAGTGGTCATTACTTGCTCGAGGTCACATGGCTGATCGATGACAGAGTCAGGATTCAAAGGGCAATGCTATCTGACTACAAAATACAGGGTCTCTTCAATTTGCCAGTTCACTTACACCACTTAACAGCCCTGGTGGTCCTTTTCTGTTGTCATTCCACAACCTGGAAAGCAGTATCCACCAGACACAGACCCAGAGCTCTGACCATAGTGAAAGAAATGACAGGTCAAGCTCTCCTTATCTAAAGGAGAGTCTCACATGGGTTAGGATTAGAAAAAACTGTAAGACCTACTAATTTCAGTCCTGCTGCCCCATGATCTTGAATATCCCCATTAATTCTTCCCTGACCACCTCTATCTACTTTCCACCCAGCCAGCCAACCTGGGCAGTTTTCTTCCTGGCAGCATTAGTCTTGTGATGAGTAAATTTCTTCACAGCTTCCTCTTCAACCAGTGTTGCTGCTTCCTCATGCCAGCTACCACCACTCTCTGCTTCTTTGTTTTACTTCCTTTTCATCCTTTACAGTACCTAGCCTCTTCAGCATATTCTTTTTTCCCATCTGCCCAAATCCCAAAACCAAGCAAAATTCTTTAAAAAAAAAAGTATCCATTTCCTTATCTATTACAAATAATGCTCAAGGAAGAAGGCTTGGAAAACAAATACACAAAATATATACACACATACAGAGCCAAAGATCAACTTCTAGTGTGTTTCTATTAATTTTTTTCTATTCATACATGTAGAAACTTATCTGTAGGTTTGAAAATTCTTTGAAAGAAAGTGATCCTAAAAAATAATAACAGTATATTAACAGTCCACCTAATATGAGTCAGACATTCTATTTGTGCTTTACTTTATACTTATAATTTCTAATCTGCATAACAATATCATTAAATAGGTATTATGCTGGTTAGGCTTGTTTTTTCTTTTTTTTGAGACAGAGTCTTACTATGCTGCCCTCAGTAGAGTGCCATGGTGTCACAGCTCACAGCAACCTCAAACTCTTGGGCTTAAGCAATTCTCTGGCCTTAGCCTCCCAAGTAGCTGGGACTACAGGTGCATGCCACAACACAGCTATTTTTTGGTTGCTTGAAACTGCCAGCTTCAGTGTATATGGCCGGCGCCCTACTCACTGAACTATGGGTGCCAAGCCAGGCTTGTTTGTTTGTAAATACATTCATTCATTCATCAAATATTAACATTTACTTGGTACTTATTATTTGCCAGCCATGGCTCTAGGCACTTCTAGGAATTGGTTGTAGGCATCAGTGAACAAAATAAGACAAAAATCCCTATCGTGCTGAAATGTATATTCTAGTAGTGGAGAGCCTGTCAGTGTAGTAATGTAAATAACAATGACAAACTTACATTATACCTTAGAAGTATGTGCTTTGGAAAAAAATAGAACAGGGTAAGAGATTAGGAGAAGAGTATAGGGTCAACATTTTGGTTAGGATGGCTAGCATAGGCCTTTGGAGAAGGTGCCATTTGAGTGGAGTCTTGAAGGAGATGGAAGCAGTCAAAGCATTCCAGAGAGCAGGTACCAAGGCCCTGAAACAGAAGCATGCCTGGAACTGGGAACCAGGGAGAAGGCCACTGTGGATGAGACAGAGTGAGTAAAAAGGGAAGTAGTGAGAGATGAGGTCAAAGAAGGTACAAACTATAGGGGCTATTGGCTGCAAGCATCTCTGAGGTCCCATCCTCTTGTAACAGAGGAAATGGCCTGAAAAATCAGCAAAAATGTTTTCCGTCTCTTTAAAACACTTTTGGGGCTCAACGACTGTGGCTCAGTGCACTAAGGCACCAGCCATGTACACCTGAGCTGGTGAGTTTGAATCCAGCCTGGCTCGCTAAACAATGATGGCTGCAACCAAAAAATGGTCGGGCGTTGTGGTGGGCACCTGCAGTCCCAGCTACTTGGGAGGTGGAGGCAGGAGACTCGCTTGAGCCCAGGAATTGGAGGTTGCTGTGAGCTGTGATGCTACAGCACTCTACCCAGGGCGACAGCTTGAGGCTCTGTCTCAAAAAAAAGAAAAAACAAAAAAAACCCCACTTTTTCGAGGGTGGCGTTTGTGGCTCAGCGAGTAGGGTTCTGGCCCCATATACCAAACCCCGCCCTGGAATTGCAAAACAAAAAAATTGCCAGGCAATGCGGTGGGCGCCTGTAGTCCCAGCTACTCGGGAGGCTGAGGCAAGCGAATCGCCTAAGCCCAGGAGTTGGAGGTTGCACCCAACAATTTCTTGCTGCTGATAAGAATTACCTATACTGCGCACACCTGTAATCCCAGCACCCTGGGAGACCGAGGCCAGTGGATCCCTTGAGCTTAGTAAGGAGTTGGAGACCAGCCTGAACAAGAGCAAGACCCTGACTCTACTAAAAATAGAAAAATCAGCTAGCATGTTGCATGCCTATAGTCTCAGCTACTCAGGAGTCTGAGGCAAGAGGATTGCTTGAGCCCAAGAGTGAGCTAAAATGATGCCATGGCACTCTACCCAGGGCAACAGAGTGAAGCTCTGTCTAGGAAAAAAAAAATTGCCTATACTGCTCATCCCTCTTCCTCCTAAAAAGCAGGTATAAAAATATCTGGATCCCTTGGTTTGGTGCCTGTGGCTCAACGGGCTAAGGCGCCAGCCACGTACACCTGAGCTGGTGGGTTTGAATCCAGCCTAGGTCCACCAAACAACAATGATGGTTGCAACCAAAAAATGGCCAGGCATTGTGGTGGGCACCTGTAGTCCCAGCTACTTGGGAGGCAGAGGCAGGAGACTCGCTTGAGCCCAGGAATTGGAGGTTGCTGTGAGCTGTGATGCTACAGCACTCTATCCAGGGTGACACCTTGAGGCTCTGTCCCAAAAAGAAAAACAATCTGGATCCCGGGCGGTGCCTGTGGCTCAGTGAGTACGGTGCTGGTCCTGTATACCAAAGGTGGCAGGTTCAAACGTGGCCCCAGGCAAACTGCAACAACAACAACAAAATCTGGATCCCAGCCAGGTACCGTGGTTCATGCCTGTAATCCTACCACTCTGGGAGGCTGAAGTGGGTGGATCGCTTAAGCTCACAAGTTTGAGACCAGCCTGAGCAAGAGTCAGAGGCTAAAAATGAAAAACTGAGGCAAAAGGATCACTTGAGCCCAAAAGTTTGAGGTTGCTGTGAACTATGAACCCACAGCACTCTACCAAAGACAACGAGGTGAGACTGCCTCAAAAAAGAAAACAAAACAACAGCTCAGCGCCTGTGGCTCAACAAGCTAAGGCGCCAACCACGTACACCTGAGCTGGCAAGTTCGAATCCAGCCCGGGCCCGCCAAACAACAATGACGGCTGCAACCTAAAAAAATGGCCAGGCGTTGTGGCAGGCGCCTGTAGTCCCAGCTACTTGGGAGGCAGAGGCAAGAGACTCGCTTGAGCCCAGGAGTTGGAGGTTGCTGTGAGCTGTGATGCCACCGTGCACTCTATCCAGGGTGACAGCTTGAGGCTCTGTCTGAAAAAAACAAAACAAAACAACAACAAAAAAATTGGGTGGTGCCTGTGGCTCATTGAGTAGGATGCTGGACCCATATACCAAAGGTGGCAGGTTCAAATCTGACCTCTGCCGAACTGCAAAACAGAAAAGCCAGATGTTGTGGCAGGTGCCTGTAATCCCAGCTACTTGGGAGGCTCAGGCAAGAGGAGAATCACCTAAGCTCCTTAGTTGGAGGTTGCTGTGAGCTGTATGACACCACGGCAATCTACCAAGAGCAATAAAGTGAGACTCTGTCTCTACAAAAAAAATCTGGATCCCATTGGGATATTGAACAATCACTCTTACCTCAGCCTCCTGAGTAGCTGAGACTACAGGCATGCACCATGCCTAGCTGATTCCCTCCATGAGCATGTTAAATAAACCTCTCTCTCTCTCGTTTTTTTTTTGTAGAGACAGAGTCTCACTTTATCACCCTAAGTAGAGTGCTGTGGCTTTGAAAGAATAAGAGTAACTCCATATTGTAAGAAGCCACCATCTTAGAGTTCCTTTGTTCTCATTCCTAGCCTATCAGGGCTAAGCAAGGCACTCACCCCATCAGGTGACCCAAGGCAAGATTAACCATTGGACACAAGCCTAACCAATAAGCACCAAGGAGCATTTAAAATAATCAATTATACTCCCGGGACTCCAGAAGTCACCACCACCACCACCACAATAACCAACACCACCCCCCAAACCCCCCCTCGCTGTGTAGGGTGCTCTGTAGGCCCTGGCTTGAGCTTGAATAAAGGCTCTTTTGCTTTTGCATCGAGTATGTCTCCCTGGTGGTCTTTGGGGATTACAGGATCTGGGCAGAACATTTGGGGGCTTGTCTTGGATCCCCAAGACCCCCGAGGACCCCGACTTGCAGAGCCAGTAAGTGTCTATCTGTTGTGGTTTGAGTTGTGTGTATTTTTGTTGATCTAGTGTCTTAATCTGCAGAGCCGGCAGGAGGTCAAGGCAGCCCTACCGGAGGCCAGCTGGCTAGGGGTGGCGGAAGACGTTCCGGCCCCTCGGGTAAGGGAGTTGACCCCTCCAAATTGGGATGAGGAATCCCCAGGAGGAGTGGGCTCAACCCCTCTGGTATTTTTAAGTGGATGTAGTAGGTCACTCCTGCAGCACGGCTGTTGTCCCGCTTTTAGTTTTCCTCCAGACGTGGATCCCGGAGGACTATTTCTTTGTGTGAGTTGTGAGTTGTGTGTTGTTGCTGTGTTAATTTGGCTTAGCCATAACAGGGTGACTTTGACAACTTTGACGAATAACATGGGGCAGACTCAGACAACTCCCTTAACTCTTTTTAGATCACTTCCAGGACTTCAAAGGACGGGCCCAAAACCTGTGCCTCCTCATAGTTAAGAAAAATAAGCTAACTCTTTTTTGCAGAAATGAATGGCCAATTTTCAATGTGGGATGGCCTCCAGAAGGAACTTTCTACCTCCCCATTATTTTCCAGGTTAAAGACATCGTATATTGACCACGGATTGGCCACCCTGACCAGGTCCCACATATAACCACCTGGCAGGACCTGGTGGAAGACCCTCCTGCCTGGTTGAAAGTTTTCTTGCCCCCAGGGCAGTTCATGAGAAGGAACTTCCCAGGGAACTTGAACTCCCCGAGGCACTTCCCAGGGAACTCCCCAAGTCTTCCACTCTGCTTTACCCTGTTTTACAGGACAGCATGGATCAGGAGTCTCTGTGGCCCCCTCCATACTGCCCTCTTGTTAAACCATTGTGGGTGGGGCAACCTCACCAAGGGGAAGCGGAGGCTGCAGGAGGAGTGGCAGGCAGCCCACCCTACACTAGACAGAGGGTTCAATGGAAGCAGCCGCCTCGGAGTTGACAAGCCGCTGACTCTACTGCCTTGCTCCTCTGGGCTGCAACCCCTGCCCCATGATGACGGGGATCAACCCCTTTACTATTGGCCCTTTGCCACTAGTGACTTGTATAATTGGAAAATGCAAAACCCCAAACTTTCAGAAAAACCCACAGCCCTTATTGATCTCCTAGATTCTATCCTTTTTACTCATCAGCTTACTTGGGACGACTGTCAGCAGCTGCTGTAGGTGTTGTTTACCACTGAAGAAAGAGAAAGAATCCAGTCCGAGGCTCAAAAGTCCGTTCTGAGCGAGGATGGGAATCCTACCACAAACCAAGTTTTAATAGATGGAGCATTCCCATTAACTCGCCCAAACTGGCACTTTAACACCCCTGAAGGTAAGGAGATGCTCCGTGTCTACCACCAGACTCTGATGGGGGGGGTGTCTTAGAAAAGCAGTTTGTAAACTGACTAATCTGGCCAAAGTAGGGAATGTTCAACAGGAGAAAACTGAATCCCCAGCAGCCTTCTTAGAGAGGATTATGGAGGCCATTTCGTACTTACACACTCATAGATCCAGAGATGGAGAAAAACAAAGCTGCCATTATAATGGCCTTTGTAAATTAATCAGCCCCTGATATCAAGAGAAAGCTTCAGAGAATGGATAGGCTGAAAAGTCTCTACAAGACCTGCTCGCAGTGGCTGAAAGAGTCTACAACAATAGAGAAACTCCGGAGGAAAAACAACCTCAAGCCCGTCACAAACAGACCCAGGACTTAGCCAAAATCCTACTCACCTCTACAGTGAACTCCCCGACCTCTACAGTGAACACCCCGGAGAAGAGAAAGCATCGACTGAGGAAACTGGCCGCTGAGGGAGGTAAGGAGCCACCCTCAGGGGGTATCGCCCAAGGCTGTGGAAAGATCAGTGTGCCTATTGTAAAAAAATTGGACATTGGGCCAGAGAATGCCCTAAAAAGCAAGGCTGCAGTCCCCCTCCCCCGAAATAACACCCGCATTTTAGAGCTGGGAGAATTAAGCAATTAGAGAGGTCAGGGTTCAGAGCCCCTCCCCCAACCCAGGGTAACCCTCAGAGTGGAGGGGACTCCAACAGACTTTCTGGTAGACACAGGCGCCCAACCCTTGGTCCTAGTCAAGGACCAGGGTAAGTTAGCTACAAGAAAATCCTGGGTACTGGTATAAAGCAGTACTCATGGACTATCCGAAGAACTGTGGACTTAGGCACGGGCCGGGTATCCCATGCCTTTATGGTTATTCCAGACTGTCCATACCCCTTGTTAGGTAGAGACCTACTGACTAAAATAGGGGTGCAAATCTCGTTCAACCAAGAAGGCGCCCAGGTCATGGATGGCCAAGGTGCTGACTATCCGCCTAGAAGATGAGATCCTCCATCAACAACCTCAACACCCTTCTTCAGACATATCTGCCTGGTTGTGCTCACACCTATCCACGTGGGCAGATACAGGTGGAATAGGGTTGGCTACCCAACGCCCCCCCCCCCCCCCCCGTGGTAGTAGAACTTAAACCCAGGGTAGAACCTGTGCAGATGAGGCAATACCCTATGACTCAGGAGGAAAAAAAAAAAAGGCATTCACCCGCACATCAAGCGCCTCCTCAAAGTTGGAATTCTAATTCCTTGCCAATCAGTGTGGAATACTCCTTTATTACCAGTTAAAAAACCTCTCACCAATGACTGTTGCCCAGTATAGGACTTCCAGGAAGTCAACAAGGTGGGTGGTAGACATCCACCTGACTGTTTGCAACCCATACACACTCTTAAGTTCCCTAGACCCCTCTTGAATCTGGTACACAGTGCTAGACCTTAAAGATGCCTTCTACAGCCTGCCACTGGCACCACAGAGTCAGGCCCTATTCGCCTTCGAGTGGAATGACCCTGAAGAGGGTGTCAATGGACAGCTGACGTGTACCCGATTACCACAGGAGTTCAAAAACTCACCAACTATCTTCAATGAAGTGCTGCGTGAAGACCTGGGTGAGTATTGCAGACAACACCCTCACCTGACTCTTCTCCAATATGTGGATGACATTCTGATTGCGGCCCACAATGAGCTCAGTTGTAGACAAGGAACAGAAGACCTACATACTGTCTTAGATAGCCTCAGGTATTCGGCGTCAGCCAAGAAGGCTCAGATCTGTCAAAAAACTATAAGTTACTTGGGTTATGTCCTCAGAGGGGGGCAGAGGTGGCTGTCAGAAGCCAGGAAAGAAATGGTCTTAAAAATTCCCATACCCACCTCGCCAAGGCAGGTTAGAGAATTCCTGGGGACAGCTGGGTTTTGTCGATTATGGATTCCTGGATTTGCTGAAATAGCTAACCCACGGTATGAGGCTACTAAAGAAACTCTGCCCTTTCTCTGGACAGAGAACAGGGAGCAAGCTTTCCAGAAATTAAAGACAGCCCTTCTGTCAGCCCCAACATTAAGTCTCCCAGACATAACCAAACCCTTCCGTCTCTATGTAGACAAGCGTAAGGGAATAGCCAAAGGGGTGCTGACTCAGACATTAGGATCATGGAACAGGCCGATAGCATATCTGTCCAAAAAACTAGACCTTGTAGCAGCCGGATGGCCCCCCGCCTATGCATTATAGCAGCTACCGCCTTTCTGGTCAAAGATGCAGACAAACTTACTCTAGGGCAAGAACAGTCTATAACCACCCCACATGCAATTGAAGGAGTCCTGAAGCAGCCCCCAGATCGCTGGATAAGCAATGCCCGGCTAGCCCATTACCAAGGCTTACTGCTTAACCCTCCCTGAATCCAATTTCTACACAGCAGTGCTCTCAATCCTGCGACCCTGTTACCAAACCCGGATATAGACAAGCCTCTCCATGACTGCCAAAATACTAGCGCAAGTCCGTAACATCTGGCAAGACCTGACCGACCAGCCACTACCAGATGCTGAGGAAACCTCATACACAGATGGCAGCAGCTTCATTAAAAATGGACATAGGTGCACTGGGGCAGCAGTAGTCACTAAGTCTAGACTATATGGGCAGCCTCCCTTCCAAAGGGAACTTTAGTTCAGACAGCAGAGCTGATAGCCCTAACCAAAGCCCTAATGCTGGGCAAAGACAGAAAAATAAACATTTAGGCTCGGCGCCTGCAGCTCAACAGACTAAGGCGCCAGCCACATACACCTGAGCTGGAGGGTTCGAATCCAGCCCGGGCCTGCCAAACAATGACAGCTGCAACCAAAAAAAATGGCCGGGCGTTGTGGCGGGCGCCTGTAGTCCCAGCTACTTGGGAGGCAGAGGCAAGAGACTCGCTTGAGCCCAGGCATTGGAGGTTGCTGTGAGCTGTGATGCCATAGCACTCTATCCAGGGTGACAGCTTGAGGCTCTGTCTCAAAAAAAAAAAAGAAAAAAGAAAAATAAACATTTACACTGACAGTCGGTATGCTTTCGCCACTGCACATGTCCATGGAGTAATCTACCAAGAGCAGGGCTTATTAACAGCAGAGGCAAAACTATTAAGAATAAACAAGAGGGGGGCGGCGCCTGTGGCTCAGTGAGTAGGGCGCTGGCCCCATATGCGGAAGGTGGAGGGTTCAAACCCAGCCTCAGCCGACTGCAAAAAAAAAAAAAATGAATAAACAAGAGGGCTCGGCGCCAGCCACATACACCTAAGTTGGCGGGTTCCAGCCCAGGCCTGCTAAACAACAATGATGGCTGCAACCAAAAAATGGCCTGGCATTGTGATGGGTGCCTGTAGTCCCAGCTACTTGGGAGGCGGAGGCAGGAGACTCACTTGAGCCCAGGAATTGGAGGTTGCTGTGAGCTGTGATGCCACAGCACTCTACCCACGGTGATAGCTTGAGGCTCTGTCTCAAAAAAAAAAAAAAAGAATAAACAAGAGATCTTGGATCTCTTAACTGCCCTTTGCCCTTTGGTTACCCAAAAAGGTAGCCATCATCCACTGCCCTGGCCATCAGAAGCCAAACACCCCAATAGCCTGTGGAAATCACAAAGCAGACCAAGCAGCCACAAACGCTGCCTTTACAGTGGATTCAGTCCTGCCTGTGCAGCTACCGGACCCAGGACCCCCAACATTGCCAGAAGAGCTGCTGTACTCTGCAGATGACCTAAAATGCATGAGTGGCATACTGCGAGTCCATTGCCCAGATGGGCATTGGTGGAAAACTGCAGATGGAAAAATAATACTCCTAGCTGCTCTAGCCAACCAAGTGCTGCGGCGAATGCACCAAGCGACCTACATGGGCACTTGCAGGATGAAAGATCTTGTCAGGCAAGCTAAAGTCAAAATTGAACAAGTGGGCTTGGCGCCTGTGGCTCAAGGGGCTAAGGCGCCAGCCACGTACACCTGAGCTGGCGGGTTCGAATCCAGCAGGGGCCGGCCAAACAACAACGACGGTTGCAACCAAAAAATGGCCAGGCACTGAGGCGGGCAACTGTAGTCCCAGCTACTTGGGAGATGGAGGCAAGAGACTCGCTTGAGCCCAGGAATTGGAGGTTGCTGTGAGCTGTGATGCCACGGCACTCTATCCAGGGTGATAGCTTGAGGCTCTGTCTCAACAAAATTGAACAAGTGGAGACAAAAGTAGAAAAAGTGATAGCTGTGTGCACAGCTTGCCAGCTCACTAATGCGAGAACTGGTTCCTCCAGTCAAGGCACCCGATTTTGAGGTACAAAACCAGGCACATATTGGGAGGTAGATTTCACTGAAGTTAAACCAGGTAAATACAGCTATAAGTACCTTCTAGTTTTTATACATACCTTCTCAGGATGGGTTGAGGCCTTCCCAACCAAGTGTGAAACAGTTCAGACTGTGGTCAAGAAAATACTGGAAGACACCCTTCCCAGGTATGGCTTCCCCACCCTAATAGGCTCAGACAACGGACTGGCCTTTGTCTCCCAGGTAACTCAGGGAGTAGCTACAGCAATAAGGGCAGATTGGAAATTACATTGTGCATACCGTCCCCAGAGTTCAGGTCAAGTAGAAAGAATGAATAGAACATTAAAGGAGACCCTGACCAAATTAACCATGGAGACTGGCGGGAACTGGGTGGCTCTCCTTCTCTATGCCCTTTACAAAGTTAGAAACTCACCATATGCCTTAGGACTCACCCCCTGTGAAATCATGTATGGCACTCCTCCTATCACCCCTAGCTTGCAGTCTAAAATGGTAGCAGAGTTAGAAAATTATGACTTACTCCTTTCTTTAGAAAGTCTTCATTGGGTCCATTCATATGTCTGGCCTCACTTCAAAGCTGTCTGAGAATGGCCCAGTTCCAGAACCCCACAAGTACCGGCCTGGTGATTTGGTGTATGTGAAAAGACCGCTGTGAGACGCTTAAGCCTTGGTGGAAAGGACCCTACATTGTAATCCTAGCAACACCCACCGCTCTCGAAGTAGACAGCATCTCTTCCTGGGTTCATCACACCCACATCAAGCTTGCAGACCCATTTGCAATTCAAAAAGACTTTATCCCACAATGGAAAATTCAGAGGAACTCAAACAACCTGCTGAAGCTCAAACTGCGCAGAGAACAGCCACCCCAGGACTGACCTGGTACCCCTCTTCACTTTAATCCTTTTAGCCTCTGTTATTACCCAAGGTAACTGCTCTACCAATCCTCATCAACCCATCCATGGCAAATTGTAGATGCTAGCACAGGGACCATCTTAAACCAGACTGCTGAAACCCATCCCCAGGGTACTTGGTTCCCAGAACTCTTAGTAGACCTCCATGATCTTTTAGGAACCACTCTTTGGTGCTGCCCAGATTTAACAAAGTACTTTTATGCTGTCCTGGACACCTCCCCGACAAATGCAGGAGAGTGAGCTCATTGTTTTGTGACTCATGGGGGTGTGTCTCAACTGGACAAATATGGTGGAGTCCCCCTTAAAATTAAGAAGACTTAATTTTTTTTTTTTTTTTTTGAGACAGAGCCTCAAGCTGTCACCCTGGATAGAGTGCCTTGGCATCACAGCTCACAGCAACCTCCAATTCCTGGGCTCAAGCGAGTCTCTTGCCTCAGCCTCCCAAGTAGCTGGGACTACAGGCACCCGCCACAATGCCCGGCCATTTTTTGGTTGCAACTGTCATTGTTGTTTGGTGGGCCCGGGCTGGATGTACCCCCCAGCTCAGGTGTACGTGGCTGGCGCCTTAGCCTGTTGAGCCACAGGCGCCGAGCCAAGAAGACTTAATTTTAATGGAATGAAAAACTGCGTGCCCCATGGGACGGTGCCCCCAAAGAAACCCCAGATGTGATATAATCAGCATTAAGTTCACTGAAAAGGGAAAACATCCAAGGATGGGAAATGGGTAAAAGGTGGGGAGCGCATCTATATGCGCCCTATGAATCAGACCCCAGAAATGTATTCATGCTCAGTGTTAAACACTCCAATAAGCAAGAAATTCCCTGAAGCTATAAGACCAAATTCTTTTTTGCCTACCCGCCCTCCACCTTTGCTTCCCCTGGCTCCTCAACATCCCAGCTTCTCTCCTGCAGTCACTAATGTTTCTACACCAAACTCCATCACCCTGGGCCCACCGGACTCTAACCCAATGTGGGAAATCCTCACTAAAACTTACCAAGTGCTGAATGCCTCCAGACCGGACCTCACCGAGTCTTGCTGGCTATGTCTAGAAGTAAAACCTCCGTACTACGAAGGCATTGCCCTGCAAGAGCGCCCCACTGAAAGTACAGAGGCTAGTGCTTGTAGATGGCAACAACAGGCCCCCCCATACCCCAACCCCCCGCATAACCCTGCAAGCCACATCCGGACAGGGGTTATGTATAGGACTTCCCGGCCCTCTATTCCAACAAACATTTGCATGGACATGTTCTACTGGCGTCACACCCTGTGTACACAGGACTATTCTCAACCTCACCCGGGAATTTTGTGTCCTAGTTCAACTGTTATCCCACCTCATGTACTATACAGGTAATAGCATTTATCAAAAACTAGAAAGTACTAATCCTAGGTCTAAATGAGAACCAGTCTTAGCTGTAACCTTGGCAGTGGTCATGGGCCTAGGACTAGCAGGAGCTGGAACTGGTATTTCTTCATTAGTCATCCAGGATAAAAACTACGGTGCCTTACGCACTGCAATAGAACTAGATATAGAAAGATTAGGGAAATCCATTACCCTCTTACAGGAATCTTTAACTTCCCTGTCAGAAGTAGTCTTACAGAATAAAAGAGGCTTAGACCTCTTATTTCAACAACAAGGAGGACTCTGTGCAACCTTAGAAGAATGTTGTTTCTACGTCGACCACTCAGGGGTAGAGTCCATGGCCTAGTCAGAGAGGGGCTGCAAAAAGAAAGCTAGAAAGGGCATGATATCAAAGCTGGTATGAATCCCTTTTTAACAGTCACCTTTGCTCACAACCTTAGTTTCTGTACTAGCCAGGCCTATAATCCTTCTCCTATTTCTCCTCCTTGTAGGCCCCTGCGTCATTAATAAACTCTTAGCCTTTATTAGAGAATGAATAGGAGCAGTACAATTACTTGTCTTACAAAGTCAGTACAAGCCACTATCCACAGAAGAAAACTATGCAAGCCCAGCCCCATGATTGGGTCTGGATAGTTACAGGACAAGGGGGGAATGAAAATAAGAGTAACTCCATCTTGTAAAAAGCCACCATCTTAGAGTTCCTTTGTTCCCAAGAATTGCCCTCCATCTCAGAGCTCCTTTATTCTCATTCCTAGCCTATTAGGGCTAAGCAAGGCACTCGCCCCATCAGGTAACCCAAGGCGAGATTAACCACTCCGTGCAGGCCTAACCAATAAGCACCAAGGAGCATTTAAAATAACCAATCATACTCCCCACACTATGGGAGTCTCCTCCCCCCACCACAATAAAACCCCTGCAACCCAGAGATTGGGGCCCTCAGAACACTCCTGCTGCATCAGGTGCTCTGTAGGCCCTGGCTCAAGCTTGAATAAAGGCTCTTGCTTTTGCATCTAGTACGTCTCCCTGGTGGTCTTTGGGGATTACGTGATCTGGGCACAACAGCGTCACAGCTCACAGCAACCTCTAACTCCTGGGCTTAGGTAATTTTCTTGCCTCAGCCTCCCCAGTAGCTGGGACTACAGGTGCCCGCCACAACGCCTGGCTATTTTTTGTTGCAGTTTGGCCGGGGCCAGATTTGAAATATGGGGCCGGTGCTCTGCCCACTGAGTCATAGGCGCCGCCTCTCTCTCTTAATTGTGAATTGATCTTCCTTTTAGGGTGAAGGGCAAGTTTCCCCTCACCCCTACAGAATACATTACCCACTCCAAAACATGTTTGTTGTAATTTTTTTTGTTTTGTTTTGTTTTGTTTTTGGCCAGGGCTGGGTTTGAACCCACCACCTCCAGCATATGGGGCCGGCGCCCTACTGTTTTGAGCCACAGGAGCTGCCCCTTTTTTGATAAAAATCTTTCAACAAGCTGAATTTCTTGTATGTGGGATAGGAGTGGGAAGGAAGATTCGCTCCAAAATATAAATGACAAATGAGGATACTTCCCAGGGCAAAGAAAGACAAAGAAGCTTGAGAAAGAAAGAAGATAGACTGGGACTTTCCAGAATAACTGGCATATTTACAGAAGCTGAGTCAGTCTATTTTTTTTTTTGTGAGACAGAGTCCCACTGTGTCACCCTCGGTAGACTGTCGTGGCATCACAGCTCACAGCAACTTCAAACTCTTGGGCTTAAGTGATTCTCTTACCTCAGTCTCCCAAGTAGCTGGGACTACAGGTGCCCATCACAACGCCCAGCTATTTTCTTGTTGCAGTTGCCATTGTTGTTTAGCAGGCCCGGACTGGGGTGGAACCCGCCAGTCTCGGTGCACGTGGCTGGCACCCCCACCACTGTGCTACTGAGCTTTGAGCTGAGTCAGTCTAATTCTAATATTGAAAGACATGGTATAGCGTACCAATTAAAAATTGGGCAGCAGGGCGGCACCTGTGGCTCATTGAGTAGGGTGCCAGCCCCACATACTGAATGTGGAGGGTTCAACACCCAGCCTAGGCCGAACTGCAAAACAACAAAAATAGCCGGGCGTCATGGCAGGCACCTATAGTCCCAGCTACTTGGGAAGTTGAGGCAGGAGAATCACCTAAGCCCAGGAACTGGAGGTTGCTGTGAGCTGTGTGACGCCACAGCACTCTACTGAGGGCAATAAAGTAAGACTCTGTCTCTACAAAAAAAAAATTACAAAAAAAAAATTGGGCTGCAGAGCAGCCTGGCTAGCTCAGTCAGTAGAGCATGAGACTGTTAAAAATTGGGCTGCATGGCTCGGTGCTGGTAGCACAGTGGTTACGACATCAGCCACATACACCAAGGGTGGCAGGTTTGAACCCAGCCCAGGCCAGCTAAACAACTGCAACAAAAACATAGCCAGGTGTTGTGGTGGGAGCCTGTAGTCCTAGCTACTTGGCAGGCGGAGGCAGGAGACTTGCTTGAGCCCAGGAGTTGGAGGTTGCTGTGAGATGTGATGGCATAGCACTCTACCCAGGGCACTAGCTTGAGGCTCTGTCTCAAAAAAAAAAAAAATACGCCCATAGCTTGATGGTTAGGACACCAGCCACATGCATAGGGGCTAGTGGATTCAAACCCAGCCTGGGCCTGCTAAACAAACAAACAAAAATAGCAGGGTATTGTGGCAGGAGCCTATAGTCCCAGCTACTAGGGAGGCTGAGGTAAGAGTTTGAGGCTGCTGTGAGCTGTGACACCATAGCACTCTACCAAGGGCAACACGTAAGACTCTATCTCAAAAAATAAAAAATTACATGAGCATGGTGATGTGTACTTATAATCCTAGCTACTCAGGAGGCTGAGGCGGGAGGATTACTTGAGCTCAGGAGTTTGAGGCTGTAGTGAGTTATGATCAAGCCACTGTACTATAGTCTGGGTGAGATGGTGAGAATGTGTCTCTAAAAAAAAAAATGCTCAATTCATGTGACATATAATTATTATCAAAAGGTATACAAAATATCCTCCTTCTTCAATTCATTAATTCAACAAATGTCACCAGGTGTGGTGGCTCACGGCTATAATCCCAGCACTGTGGTGGGAGGTTTGCTTGAGCTTAGGAGTTTGAGAATTGTCTGAGGAAGAGTGAGACCCCAACTCATTAAAAAAAGTGAAAAACCGGGCGGCGCCTGTGGCTCAGTCATTAAGGCGCCGGCCCCATATACCCAGGATTGCGGATTCAAACCCAGGCCCGCCAAAATGCAACAACAAGAACACTAAATAGCTGGGCATTGTGGCAGGCACCTGTGGTCCCAGCTTCTCGGGAGGCTGAGGCAAGAGAATCGCCTAAGTCCAGGAATTGGAGTTGCTGTGAGCTGTGTGATGCCACAGCACTCTCCTGAGGGAGATAAAGTGAGACTCTGCCTCTACAAAAAAAAACAAAACAAACCTTTAAGGATCGGCGCCTGTGGCTCAAGTGGCTAAGGCGCCAGCCACATACACCTGAGCTGGAGGGTTCGAATCCAGCCTGGGCCTGCCAATCAACAATGACGGCTGCAAGCAAAACATAGCCGGGTGTTGTGGCAGGCGCCTGTAGTCCCAGCTACTTGGGAGGCGGAGGCAGGAGACTCGCTTGAGCCCAGGAGTTGGAAGTTGCTGTGAGCTGTGATGCCACAGCACTCTACCCAGGGTGACCGCTTGAGGCTCTGTCTCAAAAAAAAAAAAAAAAAAAAATTAACTCACTGCAGCCTTGGACTCCTGGGCTCAAACAATCCTCTTGGCTCGGCGCCTGTGGCTCAAGCAGCTAAGGCGCCAGCCACGTACACCTGAGCTGGCGAGTTCAAATCCAGCCTGGGCCTGCCAAACAACAATACAGCTGCAACTAAAAAAAAAAAAAAAATGGCCAGGCATTGTCGCGGGCGCCTGTAGTCCCAGCTACTTGGGAGGCAGAGGCAGGAGATTCTCTTGAGCCCAGGAATTGGAGGTTGCTGTGAGCTGTGATGCCATGGCACTCTATCCAGGGTGACAGCTTGAGGCTCTGTCACCAAAAAAAAAAAAAAAAAAAGTGAAAAACCTAGCTGGGCACAGTGGCGAGCACTGTAATCCCAGCGCCTCAGAGGCTAAGGCAGCAGGATGCCTACAGCCTGAATCTGAGGTTGCAGTGAGCTATGACGCCAATGCACTCTGCTTAGGGCATAGAGTAGAATTCTGTCTCAACAACAATAAGAACAACAAGAAAACCACAGCAACAAATGTCAAACAGATATTTCATCTATGCATCAGTCTACACCAGGAGTGTCCAGTCTGCAGCCCTTGGGTCACATGTGATGGCTATGAATGTGGCTGAACACAAATCATAAACTTACTTAAAATATTATAAGATTATTTGGTGATTTTTTTGGTGGAACTCGATTGCATGGTTCTGAGTATGAACTTTGTAGATGACAAAGTCATGTTGCAGTGTCATGTAAAATAAACGTATGTATGCTCTCTCGTTATGTGTATGCATGTGTGGCTACAGTTTTATAGTGGTATGCATATTCCACTGTGCTATCTTCCAACTCCAGACAGTAAAATAGAAACCATCAAATGTTACATGTGCTTGTAATGACTTGGTGAAGCAGTGATTGGCAGCAATATTTCAACCTGCCATTGCAACATTAGACGTTTAATGTTATTTTGAAGTCAGGTAAGCATTCTTATTTGATTTTTTTTTTTTGAGACAGAGTCTCATTGTGTTGCTCTGGGTAGAGTGCTATGGTGTCCTAGCTCACAGCAACCTCAAACTCCTGAGTTGAGCAATCCTCTTGCCTCAGGAAAATAATCAATATTTTTGGCAATTTTCAAATAGAATGTATAGAGCTGCAATCTGACATTCAACTTATTCTTTTTTTTTTTTTTTTCTTTTTTGAGACAGAGCCTCAAGCTGTCACCCTGGATAGAGTGCTATGGCATCACAGCTCACAGCAACCTCCAATTCCTGGGCTCAAGCGAGTCTCCTGCCTCTGCCTCCCAAGTAGCTGTGACTACAGCCGCCCGTCACAA
>CAUYON010138487.1:0-37654 GCA_963573935.1 Arctocebus calabarensis | reverse complement strand
TTATTTTTTATTTATTTATTTATTTTTGAGACAGAGCCTCAAGCTGTCACCCTGGATACATTGCTGTGGCATCACAGCTCACAGCAACCTCCAATTCCTGGGCTCAAGCGAGTCTCCTGCCTCCGCCTCCCAAGTAGTTGGGACTACAGGCGTCCACCACAACGCCCAGCCATTTTCTTTTTTGGTTGCAGCCGTCATTGTTGTTTGGCGGGCCCAGGCTGGACTTGAATCCGCCAGCTCAGGTGTACGTGGCTGGCGCCTTAGCCCGTTGAGCCACAGGCGCCGAGGCACAGATGTTAATAAATCTTAAGGTCCCCAAGTCCTTATCTGAAATCCTTGCCTTGAAGCCAGTGTTTTGCAATTCCATTTTTTTAATTTAGGAAGGTGATGCAGCAAATATGCTATTAGTATGTTATGCAGAACCCTTAGCAAGATCTGCGGCAGGATGGGCAATGAGACACATTAGTATTTCTGTTGTGAAACCTAGGATTAGACTGCAAAGGGGCTAGACTATGCAGGCTAAACTCAGCATGGGTCAAGGTTTTGCCATCAAAAGTTCTGAAAAGTGTTGATTTTCAGTGCTTTTTGGACTTCAGCAGAATTATGAACCTGTGTTAGTGCCTAAGTGGTGTGCTTCCATATGCACAAGAGGTATGCATAAGGATATGAACAACCCCTTTGTTTCTAATAAATAATTGAGAACAATATGTAATAAGGAGCAGGCTAAATAAACGAGGGTACCGCCAGAGAATGGAATCCTATGTAAATGTGACAAACATGGCTATGCAGGTGTGTACACACACTCACATACATGTGCAAAAACTCGTTGAGTTGTATTAAGTGCACCTTTTAAGTGCAGATTTGATAAGGAATATTCTCATATATGTTAGTTAAAAAAGCAACATGTATGTTTAGTATGCTACCATGTAAAAGTGGTAGGGACTTAGCCCTTTGTTTATGTAAAATAGCTGAAAAAATAAAAAGAAACTAATATGGTTGGTCACTTTCAAAGTACTCCCCTTGGCCATCTGGTATTGTGATACTCAGCAATGAGGTATGTCGCACTTTTCCTAGGATGACGTCATGAACTTAATTGTTAGACCTTGTATGATGACAGCTCCGATGGCCATTCCAAAATTGCTTTGAAGGGTGAACAAGGCACCAATTTAGTGCACAGCTTACCAAGGAGAGTACCTCAAAGGACTGTATTGATATTCAGAGTGGGAAACAGATCAGAGCGGGACTGGGTGGAAGCAGAAAGATCAGCTAGGAGGCTGTGATGGTCCTGGTAAAAGCCAATGATGTCCATCAGGGTGGTGGCTGTGATTACATCTAAGAAGGTCAAATTACCAGAATTTGTTAACGGACTGAGAATGTAGGTAATGAGGGAAAAAAAGGAAGCAAGGACGATCCTTGGGAAGCTTTTAGCTCTGGCAGCTAGATGGGTGGAAAGAGTTTAGACGGCATCACTTCAACCGCAGGACATCAAACTGTGACCTGTTAACAAGGAGTAACATTTAATTCTGTGGACTCAAAGCTGTTCTCATTTGAACAGTGTGAGCTGTAGAAGGATATATACAGCTCACCAGACAAATAAGGGCTTGATCAAATGGACCCTTTACGTTTATACATCTCCTTACTGTGCATCCATGCTCGTATGATTAATAATCAAACATCCCAGGTACTTTGACATCAGGAAGGAAAGTGCCCTGGATTCAATCAAGAGTCCTAGATTTCTTGAGAAAAATCCTGGAAGAAAGTGTGAGAAAAACTCTTGAGGATATCAGCCTGGGGAAAGATTTTATGACAAAAAACTTCAGTGACAATTGCAACAACAACAAAAATAAATAAATGGGACTTGATTAAAATGAAAAGCTTCTGCACATCTAAGGACACAACAATTAAAGCAAAGAGACAACCTTCAGAATGGGAAAAGATGCATGCTAAGAGTCTGACGGAGGCCTGATGACCAGGATCTATAGAGAACTCAAATTGACAAAAAAGAGCAAATAATCCTGTCGGTCACTGGGCAAGAGACATGAACAGAACCTTCTCTGAGGAAGACAAACGAATGGCTAACATATTTTTAAAAAAAGAAGCTCATAGTTCCTAATCATCAGAGAAATGCAAATCAAAACCACCCTGAGATACCACCTAACCCCAGTGAGAATGGCCCACACCACAAAATCCCAAACTGAGATGCTACAGATGTGGAAGAGAGGAGAACACTTTTACACCGCTGATGGGACTGCAAACTAATACAGCCTCTTTGGAAAGAAGTACGAAAAATCCTCAAAGAACTCAAATTAGACCTCCCATACTAGGTATCCACCCAGAAGAAAAAAAAATCCTTTGATCTTAAGGACATTTGCACTAGATCATTTATTGCAGCTCAATTTACAAATCACCAAGATGTGAAAACAACCTAAATGCCTATCAATCCAGGAATGGATTAACCCACTGTGGTGTGTGTGTGTGTATATATATCATAGAATACTATTCAACCATTAAACAAACGGACACTTTACATCTTTTGTATTAAAGTCGAATACACTGGATGGAGTGGAAATACGTTCTTCTTAGTAAAGTATCACAAGAATGGAAAAGCAAATAGCCAGTGTACTCAATACTAATATGAAGCCAGCGGGTGATCTAATACATGCCCAACATGAGTGAAAAACTCAATTCAGTTCAAGCTGGGAGGAGGGGGAAGATAAGGGGAGAAGGGAGGAAGGGGAAAAAAACAGGGGGAGAAGGGGATTGGTGTGCTCCCACTTAATGGGCACTATATAAAGGTATATGGTACACGTCTTGGGTGTGGGACACAACTACGAGAGCGACACTACCTAACAAATGTAAATATTGAAATGTAGTTGTTAGTACCCTCACATTAACCTGAAATCAATATTTTAGATTTCTCTTCTCTTTGGTGAATCATGCTACCATCCAATTGTACCTTTCCCAATCTATGATAAATCTTCCAATTTTTCTTGACTAATTTTGCTACCAGATTCATAATTTTATTCTCCAACCCTAGTCCTGTAATGACCCTGGGAAATTCCACTATCCAAATGAAAGAGACATCCCTAAATCTGCAACTATCCAGCAATGGCTTCCAAATTCATAGCTCCAAACCTGTTATTGTTTACTATCTAATATTAAGTTTTAGCTTTTATTTGAGAAAGACTGGAGGGTTCCAACAAATGGGAAAATTGGACATTCATATGCAAAAGGAAAAGGTTAGACTATTACCTTACAACACAGACCAACTGTGCTGAACTTAAGATGGTTCAAACTTACTATTTTTTGACCTGATGATGAGAAAGCAACCTGCATTCAGCAGGAGTCATACTTCCAGTGCCTATACAACCAATCTGTTTTTCATTTTCAGTATTGAATCAATCAAAATTATTAATTATAAAATAGGTTTTGTGTTAGATAACTGTGTCCAAATGTAAGCTCATATAAGCATTCCGAGCATGTTTAAATCAGGCAAGGCTAAGCTATGATGTTTGGTAAGGTAAGTATATTGAATACATTTTCAACTTAGGATATTATCAAACTATGATGAGTAACTGGAACATGACTCCGTCCTAAGTTGAGGAGCATCTGTGCAAAAATTACCTCAAAATGGATCAAAGACCCAATGTAAGAGCTAAAACTGTAAAACGCTTAGAAGAAAACAGTGCAAAAACTACATGACTCTGGATTTGGCAACAATATCTTAGGTAAAATACCAGAAGCACAGGCAATAAAAGAAAAAACAAACAGATAAATTCAACTTCACTAAAGTTAAAAACTTCAGTGCATCAAAGGCCACTATTAAGAGTAAAAAAGACTATCCACACAATGAGAAAAAACATGAAAATGACATATCTGATGAGGGTTTAGCATCCAACAACAACAACAAAAAAACCCCACCAAATTCAAAATAGGTAAAAGACCTGAGTAGATGATTCTCCAAAGAAGTTCGAGAAATGGGCAACTAACATGAAAAGATGCTCACCATTCCTAACCATTAAGAATGCTTAGCAAATTAAAGCCACCACAAGATACTGCTTTATACCCATTAGGATGGGTATTATCAAAAACACAGAAAACTGGAAGTCTTGTGTACTGCCAGTGGGAAAGTAGAGTAAGAACAACAATATGGTTGCTCCTCAGAAGACTAAACAGAAATACCACATGATAAAGCAATTCCATTTTCAGGCATATGTGTTAAAGAACTGAAAGCAGTGACTCAAATAGATATACCAACATTTTTCACAACAGCCAAAAGGTGGAGCAATTCAAATGTCCGCGGCCAAATGGACACAAAAGACGTGGTAATATACATGGTAATATGTGGGGAACATGATTCACCTTAAAAAGTGAATTCCGACACATGCTACAAAATGAATGAATCGTGAAGACATCATGCCAAGTGAAGTAAATTGGACACAAGAGGACACTGTCAGGCACTACTTATATGAGGTTCTTAGACAAATTCATAAGACACAAAGTCCTTCATCAGCGAGAAGAGAGAAAAGGGAGTTAGTGTTTAATGGATACATTTCAGTGAGGTATAAAGAAAAAGTTCTGGAGATGAAGGGTGGTGATGGTTGTACAACATTTGCCACTAATCTCCACACTTAAAAATTATTAAAATGGTTAATTTTATGCGTATGTTGCCACAAAATACAAAAGATCTAAGGGTTGTTCACAAACTGCCTTGTAGACGAGTTAGGAAGCATTCCCCTGACCTGCACAGCTATCTGGCTCCATGCATCTTTGTCAAGTTCAGCGATAGCACACCACTTGAGCTGGCTGGACCCAGTATTTATCATTCCATCTAAAACATGTGTTACATTCACAGATCAGCACACACAAAAAAGTTCAGCTCCATTTTAAATCACACACATGCCAACTTACAAAATGATACAAATGGCTGTGTTCTTTATTGCTAGCTTTGGGAGCTGCAGATCTGAGCAGCTGCTTGTCTTGGAGGGGGTGTCGTCAATGGTAGCAGCAAGGACTTGTGGCCCTGAGGCTTGGTCTGAACTATCTACAGAATTCTGGGCAGTAACATCTACACACACAAGCATGTAGCACTAACCCAAATTCCGCAGGATTAAAAAACCTACTTTTTTGTTCTTTAGTTTAAAGAAGGAGAAAAGGAAGATTAAACTTACAAAGGAAAACTAAAATCGTTTCATATTCTAAAAAAAATTCTTTTTACCATCTGATTTCTGCAACCAAGTAATTCTTACTGATACTTAGTTTACTGAATTACAAGAGGGCTGGGTTGAAAACTTAATAGAATTCTTTTTTAACCAAACAGTACTGGAAATCATGTCCTAAAAACATGGCTCACTCTGTCCACTCAACTTCAAAATACCCAAGTTCAGTTAAGGAATGTGTCAAATATATTGTAAATAATACAACACCTAGAACACATTAGTGAATGTGATAGAATTTCCAGAAAACAAACTGGCATTATTTAAATTTTAAAAAGACGATTGTTACTGTTATATAATCCTACAAGTAGACATGGAGCAGAACTTGGCAAACAACATTTATCATATTCAAATCTGCATTTTCATATGATTCACCACAGAATTAAAACATTTTAAAGATCATTTCTGTTACCACTATTTAAATCTTATTACCCATTTGAACTGAATCAAAACAAGAAAGGAAAAAGATAAAAGGACACAAAGTGAACAGACCATAACTTTATTGGAGATTTACTCAGCTACAATTATTACAAAAAAAGTAAAGGTCATTATGATCCATAAGGTGCAGACTGAAAATTTCTGCAGCATGATTACCATATGAATGAATTATATCATGTTCCTTAAAAAACAGCTGCAGCATGTGATGGTAAATATTTTATTGTCAATCAAATTATGTTAGTTTTACTTGATTTTAGTCATTTTCCTTCACTCTATTTACAGCAAAAAAGCCAGAATTTTACTTCCTAGTCCCCTTTGCATTTTTGCTTATGTACCTGCTGCTGCAGTGAATTCTGCGTCCATCTAAAAAATTTAAATTGCCTGTGGTTGATGTCCAAATAAAAACAGACTGGAAAAAAAAAAAAGAACAAGTAATAATTAAAATATATTTACAAGTTAATTTTAAAAGATCATTTTCACTGCTAGTGGAAAATACAATAGTCTCAAGGCAAATTTCCTAGATACTGTTATGGGCGTTTCCAACAACCTTTAAATTCATTTTAATATTCTTGGTCTTAAACCTATCTTTAAAACTTTTCATGTACAATATAAAGAAATTTATTTGGAAATAATTAAGTTCCTGAAAAGTAATCAGTGGTTGAAAAAAATATACCTATTTAAATGTACATAGGTAATAAACATGACATGAGTTTCTCTCCCACAGAGAACACAAACTGGGTTAAGGACTCTACGATAACTTCAGATGCAATTAAATAAAGATATCAAGATCTTGGTTTGGTGGCTTAAATTTTGTGTCAAAGGATCAGATGCCCTAACAGAGCCAAATACAAAGGTTTTTCAGTCATGGCAGGTCTGGATGCCAGGGAGCTGTGCTCCACCCTGCAGCCTCTGCCTGACTCCAGGGAGTGACTGAGGAGCCAACCCCAGGTATAGGCCCAGCAAAACCAAAGCCGCCTCCAGGCTCTTGCTGTCTAGGCAGGGCATTTGAATATTTGAGAGCAAGACATTATTAAGGAAGTAAAAATACCAGTATTTTAAAAAGTAATTACAGGAGTGTTAGAGGTCATTCTAAATTTATCACATCACATAATGTAAAAGAAAGAAAATGTAACAAACATTTTAAAAACATAATTAAGAGTTCAGTTAACAAAACTCTGTCATACTTTCACAAACAGTAAAAAATGCCATAGACGAAAATGACCTATTTAAGTTGTGAGAGTACATGACACACTGCAGGCATCTTTTTCAAATTCAGTAAATCAAAACAGCAGCAAGGCCAAACCGCATTTTTTCCTCTCAGCTAAGTATATTTTCCTTGAAATGAGGTAAAGCACGGTACCAAGTGCAATGCTTATCTGTGCTACATGAACAGAAAAGAGGGGGGGAAAGCTATTACAAAATGCAGCATAGTTAGGACTGCAGAAAGTATATTGTAAAAAGAAATAAAAGAACATTTACAACAAAGGTTCATGCCAACTAACCTGCACACAATCATCATAAGGAATTTCTGCAGTTGCTTTTTCAAGATACGCCTCCTCAGTCCTTTACACACGTGCTTACAGCACAGCCACACCCCCATCGTAAGTTTCCATATTACATTCGGTCTCACATTGCAATCACAGAACAAAAGAATGGCATACAGGGTTGTAAAATAGGGCAACATAGTGATATTTTTTTCCTTAATTGACAGATGCAAAACATTTCAACAAGATAACTGGAGAAAACTTTACAGCATTAAAAATCAGCAGCATGAAAGCGTTCATAACCATTTCATATGTCTAACTCACACTTTCTATTTATTAACTTAATAACCAGGGGATCACAGAATGCTTCAAAACTATGAATCAAATTAAAATCAGCGTTCCAACGCAAAGTGAAACAGCTAAAGTTTGCTGTTGATAAAACATTTTGAATAATAGCAGAAAATTTGAACCCCTGAGAATGTATGACCTAATCATGTCCACATCTGAACTTTTTAGTATTAACAAAAAATACACTTCTTAAGGTTACAAAATATACGAGGCATTTTTCTCCCACTGGGAATCCTAACTGTAAAACAATCTGATTTTTGCGCCAGGAAACGAAGACAATCCCAAACCACTGGGATAAATGCATTAGACACAATGCAAAGCCCTAAACTCCTGGCATCAGGTAGTTTTATACATTATCAAGAGATTTGCAATTTAATTTTATCACAAATCACCCTCATGAATAAAATTCACATCCAGCCTTACTTGTTAATTATACACTTTTACAGTTACATAATTCAAGAACTGGCCGTGGTATCTTCCATTAAATTTCTTTCAAAAAAATCAAATAGACATCTAAGGTTCCACATCAGAATTAGGTATTTTAAAAATGAGTCACCTAAATTAATTCACTCAAAAACTCATTTACTAATTTAGATTTCAATTTAAGCTTAAGATTGGCGATAACAACCTTGGAGAAGCTCAATGTCCCCTTTACTCAGGGTTCCTTAGAAAGCAGAGCTAACAGTTTTTTTGTGGTGCACACACAGAGGCATTTCTCTGTGGGTGGATTATGCAAATGAAGCAAAAAGTACAGTATTTAATTGTAACTTAAAACATAATGCAGCATTACATGAAGCGTCAACTTCAGAATGATGTGTTGGAAATTATGAGACACTTCTGCTCAGCTTTCTTAAACTTCAAGCATAATTAATGGAGCAAATTGCAGCAAACCTCTACTGGTATGTTGGTGGGAGTACAAGACTGACCCACAGCTTTTAAAAAGGTAAATTAAGAGGTATTATAGTTACAGTGCAAAAAAAAAAATTAAAATTTCAAGCATAATACATAAACATAGCACCAAACAGGGGGAAAAATGCATGCAAAAGAAGAGAAGAACTGAGGTATTTAAGTGAAGAGTGCCTACAAGTGTAATTAAAGAAATTTAGGCAAATGCCTAAAAGTGTTTTTTTTTTCCTTTTCCAAAGATGGAAATAATGAGCTAGTTTATCTAAATTAATGACATAAATCACAGATGTATCAAAATTACGGCAGTTTATCGCAAACATTAAACTTTCATGGCATTAACAGCACAGCTTTGGTAGGTGAAATGTGCATGCAACGTTGTGAAAAGTACAGTAAGAAATTTATGTGAGAAGACTAAGGGTAAAGGTGCTCTGTTTTGCTTCTTTAAATAAGTAACCAATCAATTATAAAATCTGCAGCATATTTTAGGTGTGATATGTCTAAGGTTTATTTTGTTAGAGCAACAGCCTAGAGGGCAAAATTATTTGCCATAAACATATTTCCATCAGTAAAACGACCTAGCAGGAGGCTTTTAGGAAAATTGAGTATTTAGCCAAAGATCATTTTTATTATAATAAAAAATATCCATAGACTACATATTCTGGGTTTTTAAAATGTCTTCGATACACATGACAGAAATTTCAGGATGATCCTATAATAAGTTAAGGTACAACTATACTAGTGAGTTGTAAATATCACACTGTCTCAACATCTAATGCGTCATAAAATGAAGGGAATGTAAAACAGTTTGTCCCAAAAAGATCAAAAATTAAAGACTATCCAAGAAGTTTTTATTTTTAAGGCAAGAACCTTTTTTATGCAAGACTACGTGGCATAACAAAACTAAAAATGTGATTCACCAACATGCCAGCCAATGTTAATTAAAAATCTGTCCCTTATTATCAGTTGCAACAGCAACTGGGAACGTCATCTTATACAATATAATATGGAAAGAAAAGACAACACTGGTACACTTCTCCTCTCAAAAAACCCTATCCTTCTATTCGGCTTCTCTACTGTTACAGGACTGGCACTACCGCAGACACTGAGGGATGGAAAGAGGACTCTACAAAGCTTTAGAGACTGTTGAGGTGTTAAGCTCCATGGCCTTTCTAACACTAAGCAAAGCTGACAGAAATTAAACTAAAAAAAAAAAAAAATTTTTTTTTCAGTTAATTATTTTGAACACTTGCTAAATATCATCATTAAAGCACTCTCGTGATTAAACAAAGTAGAAGTGAGGAAAGAAGACAAGATTGTGTTTGCGCAAAAAACTAAAACTACAATTAGTTCCAAAAATTTTATACATTATGTTATATGTTTTATTCTGTTCCTATCTTGTTATTAAACAAACTTTAAATTCTGCCTTCAATTCATTCCACTCAGTATCACCTTTAAATCATCCTTTTCATTTAAATATTTTCCCCTTTTTTTTTTTTTTGTTTTTTGTTTTGTTTTGTTTTAATTTTAAAAAGGGGTTTCAGCTGTTGGGAACCTGAGGTTGATTAGCTTTGAGGCTTCGTAGGGCTCTTCTTGCTGCCGCAGACTTGGCAATCCGGTAACTTCGACCAACACCTTTAAATTTCCCCTTTCCTACTACTTCCACAGTGACTCTGACCTTCCCATCGTAAGTTCTCTCAGCCGGGCTGTAAAAAATCCAAATAGCTTGAATTAGAAGTCAGACATATTTATTATAATTGTCAAATCAGCGGTTAGTAGGCACTCTCGGGACCAGAGTCGCACCTATGAGTCGACACCAGGCAAAGGAAATGTGCATCAGGACTTATTGCATGCCACGGATGGGGCTGCTGTTTATTCTTTAAGTCAGCATTACTTTATAAAAACAAAAAGGAGAAAAAGAGAAGTCGATCAAAGTACAAGTGGAAATTGGATAATACCATGTCCCAGAGTAAATATTTTTCAGAATCATTAGTTTAGGGGATCTTTGAGAACCCATTTTTTCTTTGGTTTTGAGCAAGTTAATTTTTTTCCGTGTACATTTTTGCTTACCTAAATTTGGCAGTTTCTGGTTCCATTTCAAGCAATTCTCGAACAGGAGAACGGGGTACATTTGCAGAAAACTTTTCTATAATCAACAAGAAAGAAAAATGTGAATACTATCCTTGAACTTGTTTTTAATTTTGTTTTTCTTTCTAAAGAGAGCCAACGATACCTATTAGAGGCCTCATCATCGGATAGTACACCTGCCAAACTGTTTCCAGTGACATCCCACTGTCCATATAAATGGCACCAGCAAGCGACTCAAAAATATCCCCCATGGCCTTCGGAACTTCAATATCTTCTTCTTTCTCTTCATCCTCCTCAGATCTCCTAAGCTATGGAAGAGAGAAAAGTGAATTATAAGCAAAAGGGCCATTCTTAAAGGCAGTCCACAGATGAGTTTCTTTTCTTGGATGTGACTTCTATTATTTCGATAATAAGGAGGTGATACAAACCATTTATAGCAAGGGTGCCCACCTGTGGGCTGAAGGCCACATGCTGATTTTTAAAGGATTTGTTTTGTTAATCTGTGGTGTCAGGCATCACAAAGAATATGCATAGATCTTTTTGTTGCTAATCAGATTTGCTTTGTGTTTGTGTATTTAATGTGTGGCAGAGGAAAAAAAAAAAAGGGTGGACACCCTAGTACATTGTAATAGTTTCTCCGCAAATATTACCTTAAAAAAAAAGTTTTTCAAACTTTGAAGGAAGGAAGGGAAAGAGGGAGGAAAAAAGAGAAGAATCTCTACCCTCTTTAGTATTCTATACCCAGCAAAGGAAAAAAGGATCACTTCTAAGCTAAAACAAAAGCAACTTTAATACAGAATCAGAAAGAGTCAATAAAGATATAAAGAAAAAACTTCAGATTCACTAGTAATCAAAGGACTCTACTTTAAGATAGTTCTACCCTGGCAGTTTAGCAAGGATAAAACAGAATTATAAGTAGTATAATGTTGGCAAAGGTGTATACTTCTTTGAGGAGTGGAAATTGCTATTTTTGGTAGGGAAATTCTATTTGGAAAAGACTTTCCTCCAACTTGCCTTTTCATTAAGCCACTTAATATATGGTCACTATAACAGAGTACTTCACATATAGTATTGTAGGTATTCAAATTAATAAAATAAAATCTCACATATGTACCAAAAGGCTTTTTAAATTTCACAGTTATTTGAACAATTCTAATCTCTATGATATTCCATCTCTAGTAATTTATTTTGAGAAGGTAACTTGAAATATACTACCTAAGCATTTTTACCACATCCACAGTTATTGAAAGTCCTAACTAAAAGCTAATTATTTAGCCATAAAAAACCATTTAAATAAATTAGCCTAATATTGGTTAGCACATGGCTACTGAAAATGTCAATCAACACGTGCAAAGTCATCCACAATTCATTAAGTGAAAAGAATAGGTTAGAGTGTACTCCGTCCAACCTAATTCCATTTTATACACGTTTATATTTATACACATTAGTAATAAAATCCTGAAATGATAATATTTCTGGGGTTGCATAATTGGGCAACTTTAACTTTGTTTCCTTGTACTTTCTACATTTTCTAAAACATTTCTACTCATTTGTGAAAAAGAAAGAAGAAATATTAATTTCTAAATAGACTGTTCAGCCACACAAAAGTTCCCTATAATACAATAATGCTGATGACTAGAAAATAAAACACTTATTGCTAATATACTAGAGTTTTAAGACAAAAGGAAACTTTAAAATTTATCAGGATTAATTCTCTTTTTATAGCAGAGGAAACTGAGGCCCAGGGAGCTACAGAAACTTTAAGATCAAATAGGAAGGTAGAAAAGCCAGACTCTGACCTTCCAATCCATTTTTGTAATTTATATATATATATATGTTAAAAAGGGAAGGAAAAGAAGGAACAAAAACTCACAGAACTAATATGTCCTACAGGCACCAAAAGATAGCTTCAATCTAATTTCAGCTAATTTCTCGAATTTTAAGCTTAACTATTTCTAAAGAAGGAGATTAGCGAGAGGATTTGTGTAGGAGATGGTTCCACTTCCTGCCTCACAGGTAGCCGTGCTCCAAACTCAGACCCTTAATCTCAGAAGAGTGCGCAAAGGTCCAGCTAGAGAGAACCCACCCTGCCTACCGACTTTCCCTCAGCATACATTAGGCTAGCTCACAGGGTCTGATGTTTTGACTGTGACTAGACTTTAAAATCTGGACTCTTAATTTTTCTCAAAGAAAGTCAGAGAAGTTCACTACTTGCCAGCAATGTTTTAGTGCAATTTAAAGGGGAAGGATAGCCACTTAATGAAGGAACAGTTAAAACAGCTACCAGGGTTAAGAATAAATTCCTTGGTTCCTTATAAGAAATCTGCTAAAATAAGAAAAGCAGAGAATCAGAATGGAAAGAACAAGACATCAAAGTGCTCTCCTGGAGGCACAGGTATGCAGATGAATGTTAGTGAAGGATTACAGGAGCCTCACAGGAGCCTGAGGAGAGTCTTTGCAATACCCTTCACTACCAAAATTCAAAAATAGCTCACAAACATTAGAATTTGCTCCGTTACCAAAGAACCTTTGGCTGAACTTACCGTAAAAGCCTCCCAAATTCCAAAGGTTAAAAATTTAGAAGTTCTTTTTTTTTTTTTTTTTACTGAGATTTTCCCACTTCAAGTAGAAGCAGAATCACATCACATTTGTGATGTTTACCTGAGGCACCAGCAAATCTTTCTGATCCTTTTTTAAAAGACAGGATGGAATAAACCACATGGAGTATCTGCAGTGTCGTTTAAACCTGCTTACGGGGCCGGGAGAAGAGTGTTACTTCTGTGGTGTGTCTAAACACTGGAAGCCCTAATGAATGACTGGGAATAGTAAAATAACTGGAAGCCCCTGGCTCCTTCTTTTTCACCAGAACGACCACAAAGTCCACAGCGTGGGCAGTCAAGTTTGAAAGGCCTCCTCGCAAACTGTAGTTAAACCAGAACACAAAGCTCCCTGGGCGCCACAACCTTGGCCTCCTGTTGTCCCCTTAGACAGCAAGAAGTCAGAACTCTAAAACTCCTGACACCTCTAGCTGGACAGAATACTCCAACGCTGAATGCTTAAATACTGCTCACCTCAGAGTCCATTCCCTGCATCTCGTTCTTCTCAAGCTGGAACTGCACAAAGTCATCGATGACGTGAAAGAGCTCAGGAGAAACAGCTTTAAAGTACTTGTGGTAGTGATACTTCACAGCCAAGGACGCAAAGATGGTATTGTTGACCAGAGCAGAGCGCAGGTCAGTCAGGACCCCTGGGGAATGCTGCCGTGGGTCTTCATAAAGGTGCTTGGTTATGAGGTAGTCCAAAATCGCATCTCCCAGGAATTCTAAGCGCTGGTAACAATCTGAGAGAGGATCCAAAGTGGAAGCATGAGCTGTGCAACATTTATACTATTTCCACACACGTAACTGATATGAAGATACGTTCCCTAAGCCTATTTAAAAGACTTTTATTTAGGATCATTTTCATATCCACTCCTCAATGAGAAAATTACTAGACATAGTAAAGCCTCTAGAAATGACATTTTAATAGCAAATTAAACATGATTCTTACATATAAATTGGGGTCATAAAATCTTCAAGTGGCCAAAAGATTAATTCTTGCTAAGGAAAAGGAAAAATCTCCCAGGTGACATCATTATCCCCGAACCCTTTCCTCTGGCACTCAGCTGGCCAGGCAGGTGCCGAGGCATTATTCTCAAGTCCCCTCACACATCATCACTTCAGGAAAACCGGCCCTCGCGCACACACACACTCCTCACGTGCTATGCTTTGCCGCTGTGGTTATACATTGTCTCACTCACACTCTGGAATATGTGTATAAGTGATACCATTCCTGGCCACTCCTGGGTTATATTTACAGGAAAAGAAGACCCTCTTCTCACCTTGAGCTAGAAATGTTGAAAGAAGAGTTGTGAAAATGATTAAAAACTTTAGGCAAAAATGATTCATCAAAACATGAACATTATCAGTGTTAACTCAACATCTCTATTTTCACACAAGGATTAAAGGAACCCATTCAGCTGAGGAAACTGAGGCAGGGACAGATGAAATGACGTGTCTCAGAACACCAACGAGCTAACGGGCAGGCCAGCAGAGGGCAGCAGAGGAAGCCACGCGTTGTTTCTTCTCCATAAAGAAAACGAGGTTTTAGTTTCATCAGTCTTTCTACTCCGCAAAATAGTTTGTCACGTTTTGGTTTTACGTTTGGCTGATGATCTTAACCTACATTTTTTTTTTTATTATATAAATACAAGCTTTTTATTTTGCTTTGGTATTGTGGACTCAAGCACTTATTTTACAGATAAGGAAATCAAACCGTAAACGTCAGCTGTGTTTCACAAGCTGAGGCCGAGGAACCTGTCCTCCTTCCTAATCTATCTAATGGACTGAGAGTCTATTAAGGAGGGAACAAAACAAGTGTGCAATAAGATGATGATAGCAGAGGCAAAACAAGGACCGCACAACCTTCCTCTAAAATCAGTTTTTTTAACCTGTCCATTTTTACGCTTTAAAAGACCCTAAGGATGTGGAAATACATCCAGAATATATGAATAAATCAAGAACAAAGTACAGCACTGAAGGGACATCAGAAAGGTATTTGGGTGGGAGAAAGTGGGGAAAACACACCAAAATACTGAGCCTCAGATCTCTCTAACTACACATCATATAAAATGACATTTGTGAGAGTACATAAGATAGCTATACTCCCCAATATCAAAATTACGAAGCAGTACTTGCTCCTCCAACGATGAGGAAAATAAAGGATTCCTTCTTCTCTTTTTGCTTCTCCACCACCCATGCATATTAAGCACAAACACTGTACATACACAGATCACCTTCCACAAGACCAAAACTATTTGAGAAACACAAAGTCTTATTTTCAGAGAAATGAAGTTTGGTCCTGGGGCTCCTTACCAGTGATAGTATTGTAGTGGTAGGAGGCATGTGTAAAAGCCTGCAGAAGGTAAGCCTTATTCTTGAATCGGTAGTTGATTTTCTTTTCAAAATTTTCAAAACCCGATATAAGGTGATTCAGTGTTTTATCGGCGTCTGGATGATCAAACATACATCTTGGTGGAATCTTCAAACAACCATATTCCAAGTCTTTCAATACAGAAGAGCGTGAACTGGCTACAGGAGCAGCAGCACAGCTCACTGAAAGGCTCTTTTGTTGGCTGCTGAAATCCTCCCGAGTAGGGCACATGGCCTTTTCCCGATCAGTCCTTTTAATTACCGGGAGCACCTTCAGCCCCAGTGAACAGAGGAAAAGCTGAGCAGCCCTCTCCCCACAGCTGGTTAAATAGCAGCCCAGCAGGGCTTCCACGCAGTCCGCTATGCTTTTGTCAGCAATGCACTGCTCAGTGTGCAAGTCGTAAGAAATAGACTGTTTTCCTGTGTCAACACCACAGTTTTCTTCTGATGGATTCCAGAAGCCCACCACAAAGTCGTCCTCTTCAACAGCTTTGCTAGGATCCAGATAACACATTGCATCCCAAGAGCTGTAGTCAAAATCCTCAAAATCTGATGAAAATGGCATACTACCGAAGGAGGATTTTTTTGGCATTTTCCATTCATAAGCAGAATCATTGGTTGAAAAAGGAGAAAGAGAAATTTTCTTTACAAAAGCTCCCGACCCCATTAACATGTTATCTATAAATTTGATATGTTCTTGATCGTACTCCAGGAAATCATCTTCATAGTCGGCTTCCTCCTTGGGAGCCCTCCACATCAGGCTTTCTTCCTCCTCTTCCTCCTCCTCATAGTCCTCGTCCAGCTTGCCATTAGCCAACATGCAGTCTTTTGTCTGAAACAGGGGGAATGGGGAAGGAGGGGAGACATAGCCGCTGTTTTTAAAAGGGTTTGAAACTCGATAAAAGCATGGGTTATGGATAATTTCAAATGACAACCACAAATACTAAAAGGCAACTTAAAAATCATGGCCATTTGTTTTCAATTAACATAAAATAAGTTATTTAATCACATAAACAAAGTAAAACATGTTCTTTAAATGTTCCTTTTCTAAGTTATAAAATGACCTTTCTCCAGTATGCAGCTTTAAGTTAAGGATTTTGAACATGGATATAAAGTTAAAATTAATGTCCACAATGCAAACTTTCAACGCTTTAGAAGTCTAACTCCAGCAGGACACACAATGAAAGCACTCAGATACTAATCATAGAGATCTTTAATTTCAGACAAAGTTTTTAAAATGTGGTAACTTAATTTTAAAGAAGATTTTCAAATTAATAAAATGAAATTCCACATGTAGAAAAAGCATTATGTTTGTAATTGGGAGTATAACAAGAAAACAGAAAATTATTTTTAAAATGCTAAAAATGTAGAACAGAATTTTATAATAGAAGTTTTTGCCCCTACTTCCACGTCAAGTCAAGGTACGAAGATGTGTACAATGTAAAACTAAATTTCTTTGCTTGAAAAATAAAAGTGATCACAAATGCTTCTCCTTCCACACTGAACTACAGTAATCAGGGTAACAGATTTAGCATAACTGACAAAAAAAAAAAAAAAAAAAACAACAAGAAAATTTATACTAACACAAAACACAACAATCCGATTTCTGTCAAAAGACTTTTGCTAATTCCAATTTCTTTGGCAAAAGCTTATTTGTGAATGACAGCCTTAATAATGGGCTAGAATTCAGTAATGATGTAACTTTTTTACAATGCTAGAAAGATGCCAAATTTCCATTATGCAATTAAAAAAAAACTTATGGGGGGAGGGAGGCAGAATGACAAGCTTCAATTTTGATTGTAATAACTTTCCAGAGTATCCTGACAACAGTTTTTCAAACTGTCAAGCAGTTTTTAGATACTGCATATATTTCATTTGAAACCAGACTCAAAAGAGATACAAACACTATTTGAAAAGAAATAATAGCAGTGAGCCACACCTTGTATCTATAATTATTTATCTTCCATTTAAAACAAATTTTTTTAACATACCTTTTCAAGAATAAGGAAGAACACCAACAGAAATTCCAGTCGCAGAACCAGTAATTTCAGACAGGAAAAATTTCCTATTAAAAACTCTATACCTTTCCAAGGTAACAGGAGATGTTTTTGATTACTATTTTCGCCTTTAAGACAAAAAGGGCTAACTTACAGTTTTTAAAAAGTCAGAATAATTTCTTAAAAATAAAAATACAACCTTTATGTTTCTTTAGTAAGGTGCAACCATACTAAAATTGGCAGAATACAAAAACACAAGGAAGGGACTGGCTTTCTATCACAAAGAAAGTGTGTGATCCTGGGCAAAATCCTTTAATGCCTTTGGAGTTTCAGATGCTTCAAGTGCAAAATAGTGGAGTTCCACCTCATAAAATGTTTTCTAAGAGCATTCTGTCTTTTAAGAAAAAATGGCAGCATGAAGCCCTTTTCTCTGACAGTTCTAGTCCACTTTCTGAGTTATTACCACACTTTCTAGGAGGCATTTGTAGGCAAGTTTCACTAAACATATATTTGCTGATGTGCAGGTGAGAACAGGAATGGAGCAAGGCAAAAACACATTGTGCTCTTTCCAATATAATGTCACAGTCTACCTCAATACAAATAAATTATAAAATAAAACTCTGAACAGTATTTTAATGCATTCCAAGAATCAAAGTGCCAAGTCATCAGAAACATGAAGAAAAATAACCTGGATGGAGCTGGAACATATTCTTCTTAGTAAAGTACCTCAAGAATGGGGGAAAAAAAGTATCCAATGTACTCAATACTACTATGAAATCAATATATAACCACTTACACACTCATATGAATGGCAAAACATAACGATAGTCCAGAAAGTGTATGGGAAGAGGAGAAAGAGGGGAGGGGAGATATGAGAGGATGGAGGGCATTTGGGGGGACCTCACCTAATGTGCATGATACAATGGTATATTTCAAAACTATTAAGAAATGAGTATAATTGTGATGGATGTGTTACTTAGTTCAATGTAAGCATGTCATATTGTATATCAAAGCAGTACCCTGAACCCCATAAATGCATCAACGTACAAAGTTATGATTTAATAAAAAATAATTTGTAAAAAGAAAAATAAATTGAACTTTGTGTTGTATCTTTTAAAAAAAGTCAAAATGGCATGCCAATGTCATCTTTATGTTACAAGTTTTTAAAAAAGAGCCAAATATATTATGAAACAGTATTTACAAAGGATGACTGCTATTGAAACGTTTTAATAGAAATGCAGTTATCTTTTCTAAAGCTCAAAACCTATACTTTTCCCTCTAAGGTTTTAGATTTCTAACAAATGTAACTTTTCTGACCTAAATTGCATTAAGGTATTCTCTAATGCTTTTTCAGATAAATTCCATTTCTGTAATAAGTCAAATACTACATGAGTTAAAAATATACTCAATAAACAGGCAAAAATCAGAATATAGTTAGAGCAGGCTACCTGGAAATACTTAAGACAGATAAGTAGGATATACACGTCCGAAAGAAGTCATGAAGAAAATGTGTATTTAGAAAACATAATCTGTGAAAGAAGTGATGTTATCACGGTTGGCCTGATGTAAAAGTGAAGTAACAAGGAGCCAATTTATCTTTAATGCAAAATAAATCTCTGGGAAATGAAACTGCCTGAAGGACTGCCTTTAAGAGGCTGGGGAGTTTTCCCAGCCAGCCACCAGGGCACGGACTGATTCTACAGCTCTGAGGCCCTCTGAGGTGCCCTCTGGTGGCCTTCGAGACAAGACAAAATGAAGCAGATATTGCTAGTATTTGGAATAGGTCTTATGTCTCCGGCAAGATTTAAAGTATTTCCAAAAAACTACAACCTGTACCTATGGTGATGGTTTGCTTTTTTTCTTTAAGTTTAGAGGAGGAAAAATAGGCCTAACTGGGAAGATTCTGAGCTGCAAAAGCAAGCTTTTGTTGAAATTAATTATTTCACAGACAGACCGGAGAGCATAGGTCACTGAAAAGTCATTTCACTAAGGATAAACTGTAACACAAAATAGCAAAGTGAATGTTAACTAAGGTGTTTTGCTTTTGTAAAATAAAAGAAAAATCACATACCCTTCTACCTTTGAAAAAGGAAGATCATAAAAATAGCAACTGTCCTCCATCAAAACCACAACATTATTTCTGAATTCAAGGAAAACTCTATACAAAGGAATTAATTCAATATGTCAAATATTTACTCTATCATAAACACACCCAGGGAAAGGAAACAAAAAACAAATAGCACAGAACTCTCTGGCTCACCAAAAATAAACCTTCCTGTTACCAAAAACTTACCATTTCATCTTTTTCCCATTTATCTGTGTTACTTTTGTCTTGATTTACTATATAACCAGGAGGAAGCCAATTCACAGGGGGATCAAATATTGACACCACCATGCGGCTGGGCAGTCCCTTCTTTTTTCCCAGGCGGTATAGATTACAGTTGCTGACCTTTAGCAGAAAATATTTATAAGACACTTATCCATAAATGATCACTATTGGAATTAATACAAAGCATATTAACATACCCTTAGCTAAATGGCTTCATCATCAATTGTAAGGGCTGTATCCTAGTCATTTATGATAGGAAAAGAATATTAAATTCTCGAGTGTTCTGTATCTTTTAGTGTGGTTAAACAATTCTGAACATGAAATACAGAGCACAAAAAAAAAAAAAGAATGCATATAATATGTAAATTTTTTATGAGTCAGAAGAAACAGTTCAGACAATTTCCAAGTTTTGAAAACATAACCTGATAATATAAAACGCAAATTGCTAATAGGAATTAATCAGACTAGAAAAGGATCCATATAAAAATTCAAGATGTCACAATATTTTCAAAGAAATATAGGGAATGGAAATGCCATTAGCTCCAGCTACAAAATAAAAATCGGCACTGAACAAGCCCAAACAGTTTTATTCTCCTAGAATCTAAGCCACAATGCGATTTCAATTGTAGTGTTCTCTTAAATATGATTTCTTTGTTTTGAAGGCATTTCAAGACATTTCTATTCAACTATGTTAAAATGAAGCGAAATATTGTCTATCCTCTGGTTTCTTTGTTTTTTCTAATTTCCTATCTTCTTTCTAATTTGCACGAATCATTGGATTTCTGTATAGTTGGGTTTTTTTGGTTTTTTGTTTTTTGGGGTTTTTTTTTGAGACAGAGCCTCAAGCTATGGCCCTGGGTAGGTGCTGTGGCATCACAGCTCACAGTAACCTCCAGCTCCTGGGCTCAAGCAATTCTCCTGCCTCCGCCTCCCAAGTAGCTGGGACTACAGGCGCCCGCCACAATGCCCGGTTATTTTTTGCTTGTAGCCATCATTGTTGTTTGGCGGGCCCAGGCTGGATTTGAACTTGCCAGCTCAGATGTATGTGGCTGGCACCTTAGCCACTTGAGCCACAGGCCCTGAGCCGAATTTCTGTATAGTTTTTACTTGGAAATTAGGATTAGAACTGTCAATCTTTTTTTCCTTTTCTAAAACCTGAGTCCCTTATTATTAAAGTACTTAGTACTTCATGAGCCATTTTTCCATGTAACTCAAATACTCTTTAATAAACGCCCACCAAGTGAAAGGGCACTTGGTCAGAGAACCCTAAGGGAACCAAGTCAGCAAAACAGAGGGGGCAGTCCTTGCAAATGGCACAGGCTGGCAGGGAAAGGGAAAGTACAAAGAGAGAGTACATGCCCATGTTGCCCAAACCTACATGCTGAAACAAATGCTAGTTTCCCTTTCCATGGGATCAGAACATATCACCACAACAGCCAAGTGGAGAATAAAGTACAAACAGGACCTAAAGAGGAGAAATATCACATTCAAAGTGGACAGAAAATAGTCAGCAGGAGAGAGAAGGAAGAAAGAATTAAGAAAGGACTCAGAGATGGGGCAATATTCAGGACAAGCTAAATTCAACAGGCAGGCAGGAAGATTCCACTCTGAGAAGGAATCACAGAGCAATTACAGGGCTGGGGGTGTGCGTCTGCACTACCAGCCAGCAGGGGGTTCTTCAGCCTGCCTGAGATCCAATACCCATCTAGGGGTGGGCATGCTGAAAGGGACTGAATGCCAGGCTAGGAGCGATCATTCTTTCTACAGGAAATAAGGAGTCATGGGTTTCTGAGCAGATGAATGGATGAATGCCTGCAATATAAACTCATTTCTTTTTTATTACCTAATAAAGTATACTATTTCTTACTTCACACGTATTCTCTGCCTCTGATATTTTCTTCCTGAAACCACCCCTCAGAAATTTCATCCATTCCCAGAGCCTCAGTTATCCCTCCTGTGAAGACTATTCCCCAAAACCCTATCTGAAGTCCACATTCTCAATTATCTGAGCATTTCACTGACCATTTCCACTTCCTAGTCCATGAAGTCCACAACCTCCAACCCCTAACTGCCACAGCTCTCCCTACCCCACCCTCACCACTATCCTGTTGCTAGGGCTGGATCTCCAGTTGGCCTCAAGATGATGTGGGAAGATGGCAGAAGAGAATGGTCAGGGGTGTGGCCTCCACAGAACAGAAGCACTAAAGGAGACTCTCGAAGCACAAGTCTCCTCATCTGTAGAATGGCGATGTGTTAAGACGTATTAGTTCCTACCCTGAAACTTGGGGAGATTAAATGAGATAATATTTGGAAAATGCTCAGTGCAGTGTCTAGTGTGACAGAGTGCTGTCTGAAGCAGCCGGTGTAATGTACAGGGCAAGACCTCCAGAACTAGACTGTCCAGGTTCAATCCCAGTGGTGCCACTTACCTGCCACATGGCCTTGGGCAAGCTAACCAACCTCTCCTGCCTCAGTGACCTCACCCATAACATAGGGATGATAAAATTATAATAAGAATTAAATTAGGTAATACATATACAGTGACTATCACTTCTTTTGAAATTAACACTGACCTCAGCCCCTTTTTTACCACCACAACCCCAGTTCTATTTCACTTTCTGTTTCTGCTGTTGGTTTGGTTTTCCTTTCGACCCATACTACGCTCTGCTGAGTAATCATTTTAAGCTACCGCTTTATTAATATTAATAGTCCTTTGCTCAAACTTCCTTCAACAGTGCCTATGATATTCAAAATACTTTCCAACTCTTTAGCCTAGCTTCCAAGGTCTTCCATAATACAGCTTCAACCCATGTGCAATTTCAAGCCTTATCTCTGTTATTTCCACACTTCCGGCTTCTGCTATAGCCTATTCATTGAGGGCTAACACGTCTGCCATTCTGTTTGTACACTGCAAACTCATCTCCCTGATTCACAAGTGACACGCCTCCCTTCTGAGTGCAGAAGTGTTATTTGTCAAGGAGGCTCATATTGTCCTATCACATCTCTTTATTAAAATCATCATTTAAATATTGTACCTTCATATTTTTCTTCCCTAAATGTTTATTTTTTTAGAGACACGGGTCTCACTTTGTCACCCTTGGTAGAGTGCTGTGGCCTCACAGCTCACAGCAACCTTCAGCTCTTGGGCTTAGGTACTTCTTTTGCCTCAGCCTTCTGAGTAGCTGGGACTATGGACACCTACCACAACACCTGGCTGTTTTGTTGTTGTTGTTGCTGCAGTTTGGCCGGGGCTGGGCTTGAACCTGCCACCCTCATAGGGCTGGTACTCTACTCACCGAGCCACAGGTGCTGCTGTCTTCCCTAAGTCTTAATTCCACACTAAGTTTAAGAGTGTGCCCTCCTTTTGGCCTATCAAATGATTACTACAAAACTCTAATATCACTCTCTTTACACTGGAGAGTAACTGAGCTGTGTGAAGTCTGTTACTCTTTCCCTTTCCTGACTTTCCGAAACCTCGAAGAGAAGATCATTCATGAGAGACCTATGTCTTCCTCATATCTGCATGCCTCAGAAGCTAAAACAATACCCTCTCAAATCAATGTTTAACTCCCTATGACAGAAGTTTCTTGAATGACTACTTTGCATATTTCTTTATATCCCCCTCCGGGTCTAGAAGTGCATACACCAGCACAGTTTCATTTGAACTAAATTTCTATTAATAAATAAGGCACATACAGATCAGCTAAGCCCCCAAACCCGAGTGTGTCATCAGTGTAAAGTAGATCGACATCAACTATCAAACAGTTCTGCCACAGGCTTCAGCGGGCCCAAGGAGGATGATGAACAGCTGTGTTTGGCCACTGTAGCAATCTCTGCAGGAAATTCTTTACCATCCTTTGATATTATCCAACTTGCAGAACACTCAATAATTACCTGTTCAAAATAAAAGAATCCTATCTTACCTTTTTGCTTCTCATGTAGGAAAGGCGGCCCTCATGAGCATCAGGGTAAGTGCAAAATAGATATGTGGTGATGGCATGCTTTAAAAAGGAGTCACCAAGCATTTCAAGTCGCTCCAAGTTAAATCCATCACTTGCATTTGACAGAGTCAAAGCCTGAAGAATAAGTCCAGGATTGGGGCCAAGAGTCCTCGAGGAGTACCCGGTAGAAGGGCTCTGTTCAGAATCCATCCTGTCCTTGAGCACTTTAACAGCGTCTGTTGTACCGGGCATTACAACCATCGTGGGACTTGCATCTGAGGTAGATTTGTTAGCATTTCCATCAAGGTATTTATTACTCAGAAGAGTACATTCATCGCTGGGCTTGGGCTGGTTCTCATAATTGTATAAATTCTGAATGGGATATGAGGTAGTTGGTTGTACAGGTATTTCCTGCCTGTAATTCAACTGATTTCCTTGGCAAAAGTCTCTGTTAGCTAAATCACAACTGCCATTGGCAAGATTTTTATTGTAAGAAAGACCATTAATTGCTGTAAGATCTGTTGAAACTTCAATTTGGAGCTTACCAGGTGACTCACTGAGTAACGTTCTGCAGTTCACAGACATTTGGTCGTGATTTTCTAGAGAAGAGGTTCTATTAGCACCTTGACGTGCAGCATGTTCAGGGACTACAATTGTGCTGTGCTTACAGTAATTATCATTTTCAGCTGAAGAGGAGGTGGAACTTGAGATGAAAGATTTGCTATCGATAGATTTCTTCCACCCAAAGTCTAAATTAGGGTATCTGCAAAGACATTTTTAAAACTTTCATCAGATTCTTCAAAAGGGCTAGACTCAGAGCAATAGCAACTTGAATTTAAAATAAAATTTTAAAATAAATTTGAAATTAAATTGATTGAATTTAAAATAAAAATCCCTAAAAATACACTCCTACTTTAGAAGTGAAACAAGTTTTGAAGCCCAGAAATTACGATTATTTGGTATTCTGTACAATATAAATTATAAAGCGGGACATGGTTTATGCTAGGGTTTTAATCCCTCACCTTAGAGCAGAAGTAATTAAGAAATCATGAAGCTTGAAAACAGCCTGGAGGACCTGGAGCCACAAGCTCCATGGGCTGGAATCCCAGGCATTCCAATTAATTAGCTGAGTAATTTTGGGCAACTTACATTGCTTCTCTGTGCTTCAGTGTCTGCACTTAAAAATGAGGCTACCAATTCCTACTTCATAAAGTTGTCCTAATGATTAAATGAGCTAATACGGGGTACAGCATTTAAACTAAGTACTCTGTAAATACTGTAGTTATTACAATTAGAAGTTCCTTCAATCTTGGTATTGACTGGATAACCAAAATTAATTTGAGTAAACCAATAATTTTTTTAGAATGCAGAGACTTTACTAGTGGGAAGAGGTTAATGAGGCAAAAAATATGCTGAGGCTACTGTTTTCTAATATATACTATATGGGTTTTTTGTTTTGTTTTGTTTTGTAGAGACAGAGTCTCACTTTATCGCCCTCGGTAGAGTGACATGGCATCACACAGCTCACAGCCACCTCCAACTCCTGGGTTTAGGCGATTCTCTTGCCTCAGCCTCCCGAATAGCTGGGACTACAGGCTCCCGCCACAACGCCAGCTATTTTTCTGTTTTGCAGTTTGGCCGAGGCCAGGTTTGAACTCGACACCGTCGGTAGGTGGGGCCAACGCCTTACTCGATGAGCCACAAGCACCGCCCATATATGTTTTTTTAAAAAGAGAAAGAAGTCTTAAAATGCTGGCCCTTTATCAAAGAATTATTTTCATTCTCAGATCCACTGTTTGTTTTTGGCCTTAGGAGCTCATCTCCCTCTCAGAATTGACAAGACCATAGGATTCACCGACCCAACTTACAGATTTTCACTTAGGGAATATCTAATGCATTTACTTCACGTATTACACATCCGTGTTTTCATTTTAATTGTTTAAGATTTTATATAAAACTACAATTTCAACTTAATTCTGTTCTTTTGCAAAGCTTGGGTTTTTTTCCTGATAATTGCACAGGCATACCTAAAATCTGCAGGAAGTGCTCTGACTCCCACGCCAGCATCGCTGGCTGTCTGGGCTCTTAGCTCCTCTGCAGTCAAAAGGCAGTGAAGGCGATAAAGGATGCTGGGGAGACAAACTGCTTTTCTCCACAGTGATGCTGGAATTGGGTGTATAGCACAGAGTTCTGGAACCAGTATCTTTGAGTAAGGAAAAAATGGATAAATAGAAAACACACAAAAGAACAAAAAATTAAAGAGCAATTTCACTACTGGGTAAAGAACATCATACATGCTAGTCAAATCCAATTTTTTTAAATATTTGTAAAAATAATTCCTTAGCCAAATGGGATTTTATCCTAAGATTTAAGAGGAAAATTTCATGATTCTCAATGGATCAAGTAAAAGGGTAAAACTCTAAATATTTACCAAAAAAGAACACAGAAAGAAAATTGAACACATAAAATTGATGAAAATAAAACAAAATCTAAGAATTGGATAACTTCCAGAAAGATTCACAAATCATTTAGGTAATGTGACAATATAAAAACCAAATATAAATATTAAGTGATGATAGTAACACTCAATGTACTACCTGTTTATTCTGCAGACTTTCCCATTTGGCTTTCCTTTTCTCAGCACTGCTTAGAGGAAGAGCTTTCCCCTTCTGATTCAAATGTCGAGGTGTCAAAAGATTAAGTCTGTAAAAGTTCCAAAACAATTTTACCGAACAGATAAAATTAGTACAACACTCTCATAGTGATTCTCCGACTTCAGTGTGCCTACAAAACACCTGAAGAGCCCATTTAAAATGCAGGCTCCAGGGTCATCCCCTGGGGAAGTCTGTGTGCAAAGGATCCCGATTTCAGATAACCCAGAGGTGGGCAGGGCATCCAGTGAACTTGGCATGTCTGGAAAGAATGCCACAAGTGCAATCTGAATGTCATTACTGAAGCTCCTTCCTTACCTTGAAGATGTGTGGTCCACATCTAGCAGTGGCTGGTTGAGATTGGTCAGGTCAAGGTTATACTTTGTTTTATAATATTCTGCAAAAGTTTCATATTCAGGGGAAGGAAATTTACTGAGGGGGGTAAGATCAGTGTACACATCAGCTACATAAAATCGATGAGGTTGATCAAAATTGCGGTATCTAAAAAAGAAAAAATCATTTGCTTTTTGGTTGAAATCAACTATCCTTAAAACACAACCATTTTTAATTTAGAAACAAATTATGATTAAGAATTTGAAAGATTAGAAATAAATAACGCTAATGAAAACTTTAATTACAAAGAATGTATTTCAAGTGTACTTGAGACAGTAAGAACTATATTTTTATCAAGTAAAAACTGACTATTGCCTGTCTTTTATTATTCTTTGTCTAAGTATCTATATTTTGATAACACATGAAGCAAAGCGGCACCTTAAAGTATCTATTTCATCAAAATAAATAGTATAAACATTTATAATATCCAAATAATTGAATTCTTTGTCCATTACTAATGCTAAACATAAAAGATACTTGTCACATAATACAATTTATGTATTACTACATCATCTATTATAGTGATAGTCCTGATAACTTACATTTAAAATACGGCTTCTAGGCTTCAAAAAAAAAAAAAAAAGCAAAGATTGAATTGAATTACTTCTTTGAAAAGAGAATGTATTTAATTTTACTCCCGTAAAACTCTATTCCCTAATGCTAAAGTCACAGCCCACTTATATTCCTGGGTGAACAGGCTTATCCTTTGAAATAAAGAATCACCACTTTTTCCTATCCATTTAAATACCTACCTAGGAATGATAACTGCATCTTGGTAGTCTTCTAATTTAAAAACAAAAGGTGTTTCTTTTGAATACTTTGTGCTGGGAATGCCTATGCGAGCTTCAGATTTTTCAATATCTTCCATGAATTTAAAGTCAATATCCAAAGTGCTGCAGTCATTAACTTAGGGGGAAAAAGACTGATTAGCTTGTTAAAACATAATACAGAAAAGTCTTACTTAAGCTACATTATTGGTAGGTGAGTCTAAGTGAAGTTATCAAAGTAAGAACTTTTTTTAGTATATACAGTAAACTGTCAATCAACACTCCCATCTGTAGCTATTATAATAAATGAACAGTAATTCAAGGTCTAGGTCCTTCTTACCAACATTAAGAGGTAGAACACAGTATGCTGAATCAGCGTCTGTAGGTTTAAACTCTAGTGCAGGTTTTTCAAGCCGAAGAATATGAGAGAATATATACTGGTGAAGTCTTGTTATCAACTCAAGCATTTGCAGTGACAACGTGAAACCAGATTTCTTCAACTCAATGGATATGGTAACCTCTCCAGAGCGTGTATACACAGGAAAGTGTGGAATCTTAGCAAAAAGAAAAAAGAAAAGCACTACCCAAAGTTACCAATTATTTTATTCCATTACAGTTAACTTCAGAAGGAATGATGCTTTCTGTTAAAGGAGTGGTTCTCAACCTTCCTAATGCAGCAGCCCTTTAATACAGTTCCTGTGGGTCATGACCCACAGGTTGAGAACTGCTGTAAGGGAAGAGAAAAGACACTTCAGTCTTTATGAAATACACTGAAGTAACAAAAGGTATTGACTATTAAATTTTTTTCCCTTTTCCTTTTTAAACAAGACTTTTTCTTTTTTGAGAGAGTCTCACTCTGTCCCCCTCAGTAAAGTGCTGTGGCGTCACAGCTCACAGCAACCTCAAACTCTTGGACTTAAGTGATTCTCCTGCCTCAGCCCCCAAGTAGCTGGGAATACAGGTGCCCACCACAATGCCTGGCTATTTTTTGGTTGCAGTTGTCATTGATATTTAGCTGGCCCAGGCTGGGTTTGAACCCTCCAACCTCAGTGGATGTGGATGGCGCCATAACCACTGTCCTCTGGGCACCACCAAAACAATATATTTTTAACATAAACAGTCATTTATGAAGTATCTACCTGAGGTATAGGTTTGGCTGTCAGTATTCCAAAGCATCTTGTGGTATCTTCAGGGGGATAGAGCTTCCGTCTTCTAAAATTGAGTTCATCAGGCAAAGGAGTAGTTAAAACCATTCCTATCACGTACAAATAACAGGGCTGATCAGGTTTGGGATAACTATCCCTCAAACACTCTGGAATCTAGAATTGGAAAAAAAAAAATTAAGCACCATGTACAAGTATATTAGTTTTCTTACTGACATTTGGAAAAGAGCCTAATTCCTGGCTTTACTAAAAGATTTTGAGAGAAAGCTAAGAAAACATGTAAGACATGAGACCATCTAATTACTTAACCCTCTTGGGGAAATCAGCATATTTCAGGGCTGGGCTGCTGATAGTGGCCCACGTTCATGTACATCATAATGTACTTTTGACTATAAAGCTAATACCAAAATCACATAAACCAATCACACAATCACAAAAGACCAATCACCAATCACAAAAGACCAATTGTAGGGTCTTTTTAAAAAATATTATTCATTCGATTTATTTCTTTTAACAAGAAAACTCTTTTTCGTTGGGCTTTTTAAGTATTCTCTACTCATTGTAGAGTATCAAAAAATAAAGATAGGATTAAATATAGACTCTAAAACTTTACCTATCACCCAAAGATAATCATTAATTTTTTTTTGATATGCTGCATAATTTCCTAACTTTTGTCTATATATAAATCTATAAACGCATATACACATTCATACCTTTGACTACGAACAGAATCACAAAACAATGGTGACAAAAAAACAGAAGGAAAGAGAAGGGTGTGGGGGGAGATAGAAAGAGAAGGAGGGAGAGGAAAAAGCCTGATTTTTATCCCCAGTTACTATAATGAGAATATTTTTCGGGGTCAAAGTAAATTAATATAATTTTAATGGTTCATTACATAACAATAAATTTAGATTATTACTAAGTTTTCAATATTAACACAATCCTTCAGATTAAGGTCTCGCAATTTCTGAAGCTCAGTGACAAATAACTGCTCTGTAGTTAAATGATATAGAAATTTACTGGCTAAGAGACAGTTATGATTAGTAGAATATCAGATAAACAAGATGCAAGGTGGACTATGCTTTTCAGAAGTTATCATTAGTGAACTTTATCATATATATAAAACTAGTTCAATTGGGAAACTGGGTATGGGAGAAAAAAGCATTTAGAGAAAATGAGTAATGATTATGGTCCAAAACCAGAAGAGTATAGTACATGAAAATATTTTGAGAGAGACCATATTCACATAACTTTGTTATTACAGTATATTGTTATAATTTTTCTAGTATTGCTATTATTCTCTTGCTGTGCCTAATTTATAAATTAAACTCTATCTTAAGTATGTTTATATGTAAATATAGAAAAAACAGCATATACAGCTAGCCCTCACTTAACAGTAGATAGGGCCTTAGAAACTATGACTTTGAGCAAAATGACCTAGAACGATACCTAATTGATATAAATAAGAGTTAAGTTCCCATAGTGTATGTCTGGCCACAAAAATATCACCAAACTTCTAAATAAAGTCCAAAACATTCCTAATGTATTAATAATATCAAATATTGAAATCAATTTTTATTAACCTTTCTATATAATTAAGAATGGTTAATAACAACAAGACAATTATTTACCTACTTATTCCAGGGGGTGGCGAGTGACCAGAGCCTATCTTAGGAGCTTGGGGAACAAGGCGGGCACCAGCCCTGGACAGGACACCATTCTACAACTGGGCACACTTACATCCACCTTTGCACTCACTCATACACTACAAACAACATGTATATAACATAGATATGCCAGTGAACCTAATTGTCACAGCTCTGGGATGTGGGAGGAAACTGGAGGTCCCAGAGAAAACTCAAGCACACAAGGAGAATGTGCCAACTCCACCTAGGGTCTGGTTCCAACTGGGAATTAATTTTTGTTCCTCAACATTATCATGAACCAACAGTGAGCTACTTAGAGGAACTGTTGTGAGAGTTTGATGCTATTCGTGATTTCCACTAACGGTCTTACAATAACCCCCTAAGGATAAGGGGGGACTGCTATACACAGCAAAATCTTACTTTTACTTGGGTTCTTATGAGGTGAAGATAGTAACAGATATATTAAAAATAAACACATCAGTCATGTATGACTATAACTAGAAGTCAGATCAGAGATGCTGCAGCCTGCACCATAACTCGTAAAGAGACATTTGCCCTTCGACCTTCCATCATCTTGAGAGCTCATCTTTTCATCTGCCTATTTTACTAAATTTTCTTTTGTCTTAGCCAAAAAAAAAAAAAAAATTAGTAAAGCAAGAATCATATCACTAAAATGAATGAAAGAATGTCTCTTCAAGTCAAATAATCTCATTCTGGATAGAATCTGACAGATGGATCCTTTGAGAAGAAAAACAAAAGCAACATTTGAAGTGGAAAGAGCACACAGTGTACATTCAAAAAGTAAAGGGGTTGATCAGAGAGAAGTTGTGAATTGGAGAAATGAGCCAAGATCCAGAGTTGGCTGAAGTAAAAGAGTCTGGGAAGTCGACCAAGGAGAGGAAGTTAATTTTGATGCAGCAGAAAATAAGACAGGAAGTCTATATTTTTATTTGTTCTAACCAATACTAACTGCTTTGGGGTAGCACTGCCTTCGCTTTGTAGACCCTGGTCTTCCTGGAACACTGGTCTCCTCTTCATCATGTAAATCAAGCTCTTCTTCATATTTAACAGTTTCTTTCCCAACGGGCATCAAATGGTCATCCAGTTCACCTAAGAAATGTAAGAAGAATTAACATAATCCAGATTTTGCCTCTCTCGTTAATTAGTAAAGAATCTAGAATCTAAAACAACACTATGTTAGAGTGTAACTGGAAAAAGACAACTAAAGCATTTTTGCCTTGAATAATGTAAAGCTAATCATACATAATATTTCAGGCATTCATATATTTAACAGGAGCAGGATTGCAAATTCTGCTCTAAGAATAAAAACATCTAAATAGGACATCAGCACATATTACTCCTATATTAAAAGGCAATAGAAAATGTGTCTTCCTATTTTCTATTATAATAGAAATGTGTCTTCCTATAATCCTATTATAAAGGATTAATTTCTACATTAGTATAGACTAATTTGAGAGAGGGACACATGAAAACAAATGTTCATACATAATTAAACAGTTATGGGAAGATTTATTTATAAGGAGTCAATAAAGAAAGCAAATAAATGACAGTTGTTTGCATTAAGTTGTGGGGGGGAGAGGTGCTACAACATTGCAGAATCTTCAAGATATGATAATTATATATTCACCAAAGCATACCAAGAACATCAAGTTCACAGCTCTATAAAATTCTCAGAGTTCTCAACATGTCCTTTTGTCTTTTTTTTTTTTTTTACAATGTTTGTAATTTATTTTCATTTGTATGTACTCTTCAAACTTCCTTACCAATTTTGTGCAGTTTTTCACAGCAAATGAGAGCTACAACTCTTTCAGCCAACCTGATACAGCTCATTGGTGGACCCTGAAAATAATAAAAAACCTTTCCATTATATATACTTGAAACGTCTACAAAACCTCTGCCCCAGCATCTTTAAAGTTCAATTTACCAAAACAAAGATTTTTTATTTTTTATTAAATCATAGCTGTGTACAATAGTGCAATCATGGGGTACAATGTGCTGGTTTTATATACAATTTGAAATATTTTCATCGAACTGGTTAACATAGCCCTCATGGCATTTTTTTAGTTATTATGTTCAGACATTTATATTCTACATTTTGTAAGTTTCACCTGTACCCTTCTGAGATGTGCCGTAGGTGTGGACTCACCAATTAATGCTAGAAAATTTTGAAAAATTCTAATCTCCCTTTTGAAATATTCATCTTTAAAAAACTGTGCCAAATAAAAATTATTAATTAAGGCTCAGTGCCTATAGCACAGTGGTTAATAGCCATATACACCGATGCTGGTGAGCCTGGGCCAGCTAAACAACAATGACAACTGCAACAAAAAATAGCCGGGCGTTGGAATAGGTGCCTGTAGTCCCAGCTACTAGGGAGGCTGAGGCAAGAGAATCGCTTAAGCCCAAGAGTTTGAGGTTGCTGTGAGGTATGACACCACAGCACTCTATTGAGGGCAACACAGGGAGACTCTGCCTCAAAAAAAAAAAAAAAATTATTAAATTTTTGCAATTTTGATGAATTTAAATTTCAGTAAGATTTTAAAGTATCTTATTTTCACTAATCTACAAATAAGTAGCAAAAAGAACATTTAAAAATAACAAGATATAACTATAACACAGATTAATAGTACTAAGCAGCTTTTTACGTGCAAGAGAAATGAATCAGCTTGGAATATGTGGAAATCAACACTGGGACCAAGAATAGTGGTTACAAAAGACAGATTTTTAAGTCCTCAACTAGAATAGCCCAACTACATTTAATGAATTTTGTGTCACTACATGTATCAAAGCTACAAATGAATGATTCTTTTAGAAATGTATACATTTCATAACCAGTAACAGATTCCTTAAAAAATGAAAAAGTACACATTAGCAACAAATTTAAGTTACATTAAGTACAAATTTCCTTGGAGGAAATTTCAGAGGTCACCTAGTCCAATTCTAAGAGTTTGCAAGTTAAGCAGTCTATTAAAAATTTGAACATGTAGCTGACTATAAAAGAGATTCATAAATCTATTTTTTAAAGTCAATCTTAAATCAAATTTAGCCATAACTTTCATGTTTTAGACAAACTGAAAAAAAAAAATTCACTAAGAACATATTTTAAAAGATACAATCATGTCTTTTTCTAAACTTACAACAATGGAGGCTCGAAGAGGTGAGTTAATTGGCAGATAAAGAGTTGAATAAAATGTACCATCAGGCAACTCCCGGGTTCTACATTTCGGCGCTAGATGAGTAAACGGATCACTTGGTAATCTAGCACAGTATCTGTGAAGAAAAGAAATTCTGAAGCTGAATCTACAACTGAGAAAAAAGATGGAAAAATCTGTGTTGATATTCCCAACCTAAAGTTTGATATCTTACACCTCTCTTCCTTTCTACTGTCTTGGTATTTATAAGTGGAATTTTAACGTCACTGCTTCAAACTTTCAGTAAGAACAGTGCTAACAGAACTTTCTGCAAAGATGTTCTGTGTCTGTAATGTCCGACAGGGCAGTGGCTGCTGAGCACTTGAAATGAGACAAGTGCAACCAGGAAACAACATTAAACAACATTTTATTTTTATTGGATTTTGAACTTAAATAGCTAATGTGTCTAGTGTTACTATAAATAAACAATCCACAAAGTATTGTTCTGAATTCATTAAAAGAATATACTGCCAGTGTTTGTTCTTTAATCATCTTACGTTTGCCAGCAACTACTTGGGTACAGGTAAAGAAGGCATCAGAAGAGGGCAGGAGAAGTCAGAGGCCAGTCCAGCTGACACAAGGCAGGCATGAGAACAAGAAGCTCGGTGAGCAACAGCACCAGGAGAGGGCAGGAGCGGGGAAGGAGGTAAGCACAGGAGAGCCAACCACCAAGAAAAAGGAAGACACTGGGACCGAACCCACGAGAGGAGGGCATTGGAATGGGCCGCAGCCTTGACAGGTTAGAGCCTGTGTAATCAGGGCACCCAGCCACAGTGACAGCCCTGCAGAGGAGGAAGAATGACCGTATACAGGAAGCCTGAACACACAAGCAATTGTTTCGAGGACAATGGGAATGAGACTTCTCACTACTGCAGAAGAGGGGTACAAAGAAGAGAGAAAATCTAAAATGAACCCTCTAGTGTCACACAGAAAGTAGAAGTATCAACAGGTAGTCAGACATGGAAATAGATATGTAAACATGTATGTGAGTGTATATAAATATAAACACAAACATGCAACATAAACTTTCTAGCTCTTTCCACGGGCAGTAGCGATACCCAGTGGCAATGAATATAACTAGTGTCTAGATCTTGTTTCTAACCACAACTCATTCTCCACTGAAAGTAATCAGAACCTCTTGGAGAAATAGTCAACAGCAAGGATGGGGAAGAGACGGTATATGAGTTGAGTCCAGAACAGCAGTTCTCAACCTGTAGGTAGCAACCCCTTTGTAACAATGAAAATACACTGCGGCATTGGGAAGGTTGAAAACCACTGCTCTAGACTGTATTGTGCCAGAAAGCAAGGGAGTATTCAAAGAATGATGACATGTTAAAAAGACAAGGCAGCTACCTTTCAGGGATTCCCACTGATCAAATATGAGACAATTTTATCATCAAAATAAGTAACCATTAATGGTAGTAAAATTACATCCCAACAGGTGTTCATAAATTTACAGAGATAAAAAATAATAAATGAATGGAGAAAATGGTATAATGTCAACTACTAAACAGAGAAAAAATAATGAATGAGAAAAATCACCATTTAGTAGCCATAATAATAATAATGAATTCAGCAAATCAACAAATACACTAATACTCATACTAATACACTAATAATCACACTAATACTAAAATACTCATTAGTGCAGCAGTTCTCAACCTGGGGGTCAAACGACCCTTTCACAGGGGTCCCCTAAGACCATCTTGCATATCAGATATTTACACTATTATTCATAAAAGTAGCAAAATTACAGTTATGAAATAGCAACAAAAATAATTTTATGGTTGGGGTCACCACAATGTGAAGAACTGTATTAAAGGGTCGCGGCATTAGGAAGGTTGAGAACCACTGCATTATTGAATCAACAAATACACTAATGAGTCCAACTAGGGAACAAGAATATTACATATTATATAGTCTCCAAGTGTCTCTGCACGAAATATTTATGAATTATAAACGAGATAAAAGGTAACTTTACAGTAGAGAAGACTAGCAGACCTTACTCAAGCGATCTAAGTCCCCACCAGTAATGGCATAAATCAACATGGCGGGCTGCCTAGTAAGGTAGGACAGGAAGAACAGAGCATCACTTCAGTGATGTGCTGGCCAAAAATGTATAACCTGGGTCTAATCATGAGAAAATACCCGCTAAACCCAAACTGAAAGACTACAAAATGACTGAACCTCATGTTCCAAAGTTTCAAGGTCATCAAAGCCAAGGAAAAACTGAAGGATGGCTCCAGATTGAAGCAGACTTGGGAGATGTGACTACAAGACACAAGTACTACCCGTGATCCTGGAAAGGATCTTTTGGGTACAAAGAACATTCTTGTGAAACGTGAACAGGTATCCCTGGGTGAAGGACATACAGGAGTTCTTTGTAGCATTCTTTTAACATTTTTAAGTTTGAAATTCTTTCAAAAAAAAGTTTAAAAAATTTAAAAAGCCTTGATACTTGCTCCTTTGTTTTGCCTCTGAATAAACATTATCCAATATACAATCTAGGTATGTATCTGCTTTTCTTAGCTCTCAGAAATGTTCTTATGAGCTCAGGACAAAGTAAGTTAGAATGTACTCCAAAAGTACAAATTAATTTATCATAATCTTACCTTATTGCTAAGGGAAAATTCAACATTAGCTTAAGTTCATAGCACAAAACAAATTTCAAGATTCAGAAAAAAATTCAAATGATAAAATTAGAAAGCTAATTAAAATCAGCATACCTGCCAGCCTTGTCAATGAGTATTAAACATTTATTAGTGTACAATACATTGTTTTTCCCTTTTGACAAAAAGAATAAATTTAAAAAAGCAACTTTTCTTCCACCAAAATATCAGAATTAATGAAAAAAATCAGTGACTGCAAAACAAACACAACACAACACTTACAGATTTAGACTTCAATCCTGCCACACTCACAGGTTTCCCAGGCAAATGATTTGATGTCATACCTATTAATGTGTCCAATGGCCGTGTTGATTGTGACTCGTGGACCACCATCATCAGGCCTCAACACGTATGGAGGGAAAACATCGTCGTCGTCATCATCATCATCCACGACAGGATCAATGTCGGTCTCACCAGTTTCCACTGACTTGGAACATTTGTTTCTCAAGATCTGAACATTTTAAAAACAGAACTTAGGATGAAAACAAATGTCTTCCTTGCCATATGTCAGCTGTCTTCCTCTGTACCTGTAAAATGGCTCTCTTGACATGACATAGCTCTCTCCTAAACAGACATATTCCAAAGTCACCTGTTCAGAAAAGTTCTCCCAGTGAGCTCCTCTAGCTTCAGTCACATGGAACCATTCACAACACATGATCTACACGGGACAGACTTTCATGAGTCTAACTGCCATGCCATCACTCTCCAATCACTCCACAACTTTAGTAATCAACAGTCACTACTTTGTCAACTTTTTTTTTGGCTCCAGAGCCTCAAGCTGTCACCCTGGATAGAGTGCCCCATGGCATCACAGCTCACAGCAACCTCCAATTCCTAGACTCAAGCAATTCTCCTGCTTCCGCCTCCCAAGTAGCTGGGACTACAGGCACCTATCACAACCCCAGCTATTTTTTGGTTGCAGCCGTCATTATCGTTTGGCGGGCCCAGGCTGGATTCGAACCCGCCAGCTCAGGTGTATGTGGCTGGCGCCTTAGCTGCTTGAGCCATAGGTGTTGAGCCTATTTTGTCAACATTTTAAGCACACTTTCCTAGTTATCCTTCCCAAATAATCCGTATGATCATTTTCACTGCTATTTTACTGTGACCTTTTAAACTCTGGAAAATATTGCTAGGTCTCTGTTATCATTCTCAACTTCCTTATAATGTATAACCCTTTTGAAAGTATTTTCTATAAATGAAACCTTTTTTCTATTTTTTTTTTAATTGAATCATAGCTGTGTACATTAGTTCAACCATGGGGTACAGTGTGGGGACTTCACATGCAATCTGAGATATTTTATCGACCTGATTGACATAGCGTTCATGATATTTTCTTGTTTACTATATGAAAACATTTTTCATCCTTATTTAGAAGTTTTCTCCTGACCCTTCGAATATGTACCACACATGTGATCTCACCCTTTGTCCCATCTCCCCCC